>JAOQIF010000794.1:0-40958 GCA_026260285.1 Colletotrichum sansevieriae | reverse complement strand
TTAACTATATTATTAAATAAAGAGTCTTATAGAGGAGTTATAAACCTATTATTAAATACCTCGTCTAATAGAAGGGCTTTATAGCAAAAGACGATACCTAGGAATAAAGAGACTCCCTATTGCTTAATATAAATAATATTATTAATAAGTATAATACTAAATTCCCCCTTAACTAGGATACTAAAAGAGCTATAAGAAGGCGTATACCTTATATATAATTAAATAGTTTTCCTATCCTTTTAATAGAATGAATATATATACCCTGAATTAATATTAGGATTGTAAATTTTCCCTTTATTATCACTATTTTTACTATTAACTACTCTTTCCTAGATCTCTCTATCTTATATCGAAATAAATAGGAAGGAGCAGAGGGTGCTAACTTTTATATGCCTTCCTTATTAACCCCTATTATAAAAGTTTTTTTTTTCCCTTCTATACCTTCCTTCTATTTACTATACCTGCTTACTTTTATTTAAGTATACTTATACGTTTTATTTATTTATTTCTCTCCTATATACTAATTATTACTCAATAGACCTCTTATAATAAGTAATAATATTACCCTAACCTGCTAAATATAGCCTCCTAAACGCTAGCCTAACTAATACTACTATAATAATAGCTTCTAAAGGCAAGGAAGTTACTAACAACTACGAGGTCCTATCCTCTCACCTATCTAACGATAGTAGTAGCTAAGGCGAGGGTGCTAACCCCTAGAATAACGAAGTGCTTAACCCTATCTCCCCGCGCTAAGGTAGTAATAACTAAGGTAGTAATAACTAAGTTAGTAACTATAGTATTAACCTTAGTATTCTAGTTAAAACTCGCAAGTCTGCTACTAAGAAGAAGAAGTCCCGCAAGGACTATAAGAAGGGTAAATAGGCAGCTAAGAAGAACTTCTTTGCTACGGATACTAAGACTTAATACGAGGAGGTTATTAATAATAATACTAATAATATTTAGAATAATAATACCCAGGCTACTAAGCTAACCCGCGTTATTACTAGCACCCTAGCTAAAACTATAGCTACTACCCCTTATAAGACTCCTAAGAAGGGCTACCCTAGCCCTATAGCCTAGTGCTAGCAGATTAATAAGGCGAAGGCTCGTATTAATAATACCTTTTTATATTACCCTAATGCTATCCTTATCAAGGAGATCGAGAAAATCCTTAATAGTATTAAGCCTTTTGAGAACGTATCTTCTAACCTCTACGTTAGATATATCTAGGATACCCTTAAGTAAGCGTATAATATATATATTAATAATAATACCTATAGCAAGCTTCTCCCTAGCTATACCTAGGTCCTCGCTATATACTTTTATAATACTTATAGTTATACTAATAGAATTATTACTAGTAACCTTATTATAATAAACCGTATCAACCTCCTTTCTATCGCCCTGCTTATTAATATTAGTAATATTACTATTATAGACCTATTAGCCCGTAAGGATGCCAAAAACGCCAAGGACCTCGCTAATAAAGCTGAGGGTAATATTAATATTATTATTAATAGCATCCGATAGGAAATCCTTCCTCGCCTCGATATTATAGAGACTAATATAGCTAATATAGATACTATTAATATTAATGCTATTAGCAAGCATCTCGCTAAACTTAAGAATAATAGCGCGTCTAAGCAGGTAGTTACTAATAAGATTTATATAGCTATTAACGCAGTTAAGACTAAGGAGATCGCAGGCCTCTACGCTAAGATTACAAACCTCTATACTATAATCGAGGGTCTCTAGTATACTAGTAATAAGCAACTCGCGCTAAGCGATACTAATAATAATAGCGCTGCTAAGCGCTAGCAGATATCTAAGTTTAATACACTCCTCTGCTAGTGCGACGACTAATTAATAACGCTATAGTGATTTCTAGCGATTAGAATATAAAGAGGGAGAAAAGGGAATATTAAGCATATATATCCTAGATCGATAATAATAGCAATCGGGATAATTACTTTTTAAAAAGGGGGTATATATCACACGCCTTTTAGTAATATACTTAGCTATTACGTAGTATTCTATATAACTATAGTTAGGCTTAACGCCTATCCTTTAAGTAGGAGACTTCTAGCAGATAAGCTTAGAAGGCTCGGCTATTATAGAATATATCACTATATACCTATAATTGCCTATTGCACTATTTATTATTGTTTACGCTTATATTGCTCTTTTCCTTGCTTCACTCGCAGTCTTAGCGACCCCTACTATAGCCCCAGGCTAGTAGGAAGACTGTGACACGTTTCAGCCGTCTTATAGTTAATTAACTTTTCTTATTGCTCTATACTACTTATTATCCTACTTATAATACGACTTATACTACTATTTCTTAAATCTAGCGAGGATTTGCAAAGCATTTGCTAAGTATTCTTCAGGCTCCTAGGTATTATAGTCTACTAGCTAGCCTTTCTACTTAACTAAATATAGGGGGCCTATTAGCGCTTCCCTCTATAATATAATATCCTTAACTTCCTATTCTTTAGGGTCTTCTTTAAGATCTAGGAGCTACCCCTTAGTAAGCTTTTAGCTATATTATAGCTTAAGTAGAGTAATAGAGAAGATATTATATACTCTGCTATACTTCTCTAGAAGTTATACTTTATAAGTATTAGGACTTATAACTTCTATAACTAGCATAGGAATAAATCTTAGGACAAGCTTTTGCTAACCTTTTATAAAATAGAAGTTCTTTATTAAGAATCCTATAATATCTCTAATATTATATAATTATACTTTTCTTCTAGTATTTATATCCTTAGCTTATACCTCTATTATATATTACTAATTCTTAGCTATTCTTTAGCAAACCTCTATTACCTTCTTAAGCATTTTATTAACCCCTTAGGTCCTAATCTTAATATTTAGCAATTAGTAGTTAGCTATTTGAGGGTAGTATTCTATAAGGGCCTTAAATAGAGATATACTAATAGTAATATATTTACTATTATTATATAAGAATTTAGCTTTAACTAATTATATTACTTATTAGTTATACGAGCCTTTATTAAATTTTATAAGATATATAGTTAAGGTTTAATATATTCTTTTAGTCTAGCTATCTATCTGCAGATACTATGCAATAGAGATATGCCCTTCTATATCTCAGGCCTTAGTCTAGTCTCGCTAGAAATAATTAGTAATTAGTTTATCTAAATTACTAATAATAGCTTTAGGTATGCTATATTAGTATTTAATCTCTTAATATAGGAATCTTACTAAACCTATAGCATCTAGTTACTTAGTTATTACTAAGAACCGTGCTACTTTAGTTTTTTAGTATATAATTACTAGAATTATATTATAAGTAACTCTATTATCTTAGTAACTTTCTAATAAGCTAGTTAAGAAGTCTAAAGAAATCTATTAGAATAAGTATACTAGTAGTTCTAGTATTTATAATAGCCTATATAGCTTATGCTATAGTATATGCACCCCTTAGCAGCGTGGGTACTTAGCAACGTATTACTATATATCCTCTATTAAATATAGCTAATAAACCTTTTATAAGATCAGCTTAGCTATCTTATTTACTCCTATATACCCTAATCTAGGTATATTATAGTAGTTCTTTAGGATTTTATAGCAGAGGATCCCTCTTTTAGGATAATAAGTCTTCTTCTGAACTAAAGGATATTATTCTTATTAACTTAATATCCTTAGTATTCCCTAGCATCTTAGCGAACCTTAGCTCTAATATCTCTATAAAAGTAGTTTTTAGCTTATAGTCCTCTAACTATCTATTTAAGATCCGCGCCTAGTTATAGCATATAAGCTGTTTTATCCTAAATAAGCTCCCTTATTATAGCATATAGGATATATTATTCTAGTATAGTAACCCTAGCTCCCCCTAAGTCCTCTAGCCTATTGCTATTCTCTTATAGAGCAGTTAGCATAGCACCTATATATGCTTTTATGCGGGTAATAGCGCTAATATGCATACTTATATATAGTAGCTTATTAGTACCTATTATAGAGTAGTGCTAACTTAAGGGTGAGGATCCCTTAACCTTAGAGCTAGCCCTCTAGTAAGGTTCTTATATACTTCGCTAGATAACCTAGATATAAGTTCTTATAATAGCTATAGTTCCTTCTAGCTTAGTAATATACTAGCAATCTATTACTAAAAGCTAGCTAATAAGCCTAAGCTTCTTTATAAGGGTAGGAAGTATATTATCTACCTTAGTATCTTCTACTATATAATTAGGGTGTTATAATTATCTATCTACTAGATTAGTAACCCCTAAGTTATACTAGATTTCAAAGTTAAATACTAATAGGTAGTAAACCTATTATATAAGCCTTCTATAAATATCCTATATAGGTATAATAAGCACTCCTTTTAGCGCTATATAGTCTATAAGTATTATAAATTTCTCAGGGAGTCCTTATAGGTACTACGCCTAGTAATCTAAACTTTTTATAATAATAAGGAGTTCTTATTACCCTATAGCCTAGCGCCTCTCTATATATAAGCGCTTCCTTAACTAAAAGGCTATTAGGTGCTAAATTATGCTATGCTTCTATAAGAGCATACTAGATGCTACTTAAGTAGATATATTAATCTTAACCCTAGTTTCTAGCGCTAGGTTATAATATTTTAATATTAGGGCTTTAGCAAATACTCTCTGAAGTATCTCAAATATAGTCTATATCTCCCCTATCTAGGCGAAGGCTCCTAACTTCATGCTATTTTTAGCTTCCCTTAAGCGCGCTATTTATAGTAGCTATAATATAGGAATATCTTATAATAAACTTATAATAAAAGCTATAAAAGCTAAGGAATACTTAGATATATCTAAAAGACTTTAGTACTAGCTATTTAGTAACTACTAAGACTCTATCTAGGTCTATCCTAATACTATCTTAAGTAATATAGAACCCTATAAAATCTACTTCTATCTAATAGAAGTTGCACTTCTTTAGTTTTATTAATAGCTTAGTAGCCCTTAGGTAGTATAAGATAGCATAGAGGTCCTTAGTATGCTATTCCCTTATATCTAAGTAAATTAGAATATTATCTAGGTATATAATATAGCAAGTATCTAAAACGTTAGTAAGTATTTAGTAAATATATACCTAAAAAGTTGCTAGAATATTAATAAGCCTAAATAGTATCACGATATACTTAAAGTACTTATATTATATTCTAAATGCTATTTTCTACCTATTTATTTTATTAATTGCAATTTAGTAGTATACCTTGCTTAGGTTAATCTTAGAAATAAACTTTGCTCTAGCAATTCTATCTAGAAGCTTGCTAATTAGTAGTAGAGAGTAATAGTTTTTTATTATAATTTTATTTAGTTCTTTATAGTCTATATATATTCGCAGGCTTCTATCCTTCTTAGGCATAAATAGCACTAGTGCTCCTATAGAGCTAGTTAAGTAGTATATATAGCCTGCTACCTCTATATCCTAAATATACTTAGCGAGCGTTTATAATTACTCTACTAATATAGGGTATATAGGTCTATATAGGGGTTCCTTACTAGGTTTTAGCTTAATATAGTATACTACTCCCTTTAGCTTTAGAACTTTCTTTATATTCTCCTTATTAAAAATATTAGTAAAGTTTTAAAATTCCCTAGGAATCTTCTTCTCCTACTTATTATTTAGTAAGTCTTTGCCTCAGGTTTCTATATCCTTTTTATTAGGGCTTATATCACCTATTAGATATATAATATAAGCCTATTAGCTATTCTCTATAATTTCTTAGATAATTACTTCTAGCTTAGTAAGTAAGAGGGGTTTATATAAATAAGTATATATATAGGTATTTATATAGATACCTTTCTATCTTATTAAGTTATTAGATAGAAGGATATCTCCTGCTCCTTTAGGGCGAGGGCTTATAATAAAAGCCTAGCAAATCTTCTATAAGTAACCCTAACTATCTATAAGGAAGAATATAAGCTAGTAGACCTTTCCTATAGGTATAGGCCTTCCTTAGAAATCTACTAATTCAGGGGCTATAATACTAGTAGCCTCCTTTAGTTAGGGTCTCTTAATAAGATCTTCTTATATAATATCTATTATTATATAAGTATCTATATTAACCTCTAGTTTAACTTCGCTAGATACTTAGAGCGCTAATACCTATCCCCTAATAGTCTATCCTACTAGAACTAAGGTGATTTCTAGCATAATACCCCTCGGGGTTATATCTATACCTACTTATTTCCTAAGTCTTTAGTATTAGCTACGCTAGGTACTATAATTATACTTATCCCGCCCTATCTTAGGTTTAGGTTCTAGTTACTACCTATTAGCTATACGTAGTTTTTAGCATAGTTAGAGGAGATATAGCTATACTTCTTATAGTTATAGCACTAGGGTCCCTAGGAGTTAGAAGGCATACTACTAGTGCTAGGTATTGCGCAGGCGTCCGCTGAGTAGGTATTCCAGGATAGGGTCTCTAGGTAGCAGTTCCTTAGGTCTATTAACCTAGGGGGTTATAAGCTGCTTTTATAAGGGTAGTCTAGAGAGCCTAAGTATAGTTACTTATATAGCTTAGAATAGCTAGTAGATATTCCTATGTATCTCCTTTCTATAATCTCCTATAATCTCTATATATATAGGGTAATAATATATATATTAGTATAGTTAATATCCTACTTAAAGAGTTTATCCTTTAGGGTCCTGATAAAGCCCTAAAAGATAGTATGCGCTTTTATATTACTTATACTTAGCTTGCTAAGAGCTTACTTAATAGACTCCTATTAAGTCTAATATATAATTAGTTTCTTCTTATCCTTCTAATAGCACTATCTTAAGGTATTATAGTAGTTCTATTCTTAGAGCTCGGGTGCGATATACTACCCTCTTATAAAGATTCTAAAGTCTTTCTATTTAGGGTTAACCTAATTCTCTAACTTATCTATAAGTATTTACTAATAATTCTACTATTCTATTTATAAGGTATACTCTATTACACTTAAAGCCTACTAGATATACTAGCTATTAGAGTAGCTAGGGTAGTACTTATAAGCCTCTTTAACTATAATAAGCTAATCTTCCCTTATTATATTAGTAGATTCGCTAGTAAGGCGCGCTATATCATAATTTAGGGGTTTTTTATAAACCTTAGGCGATTGCTCAGTAGGAGCTCGGTTGCTTAATATAGTAGTAATTAGCTTATACTAGTTAGCTATTATAGTTATAATCTATTATAGTTATAATCTATTATATTAATGCTTAGCTAGTTACTTTATCTAGCTCTCTAGCTTAGGCTAGCCTATTAGCTATAGCTATAGATATCTAGCCTATTAGCCCGTCTAGTCTATAGGAAGGGGTCTTATTTTCCCTATTTTCCTATATATACTCGTTATCTAAGTAGCAAGCGCTTAGCGTAGGTAGCCTATCCTCTTTAGGACCCCTAGCCTCGCTTAAAGCATAGCTTCTTACCTCCCCTTATTACCTTATATCATCCTCTAATTATCGCTAGGGTTAGCTTCTTTATATAGGTTTATATAAGCTATTTCACTCTACTCTTAGTAAATATTAGGTATAGGTTCTTTAGCCTAATTAGTAGGTATTACTTAGGTATATAATATTATTATTATTACTAACCTTCCTAAAGTAGGGTAGAAGCAAAAGAATTATAAAGATATTAAGGGGCTAAGAGCTATAGTTAGGTTAAACTAATAGTAGAAGCACCTAAAAGGTAGGTCTAGTATTGCTATACTACTTTTACTTACTTCTTTTAAGATCCCTTTCTTTAACCTTTAGCAAGTACTTGCTAAGTCCTTGCTATAAGGGTTCTATGCCCTAGATCCATAGGCCTCTCTATCCTTTCAGCCTACGCTAGCCGAGGTATCTCCAGCTTCTCCAGCCTGGGTATCCAGTCCCTTACATAGAGTAACTAAGGGGTCTAGAAGCTTCTATTATTAAGTCTTTATTTATACTTCTATTACTTTCCTCTCTAGATTATAGAAAGGGACGGTGTTTTAGTATATAGTAGCTATATATACCCTATTTATTTAATTCTAAAGTAATTATGATATAATACCCCATATTTATTATAAAGAGTAAGCTTATATTACTAGGAACCTTATAACTAGTATTTATATTTATAAACTATATTTTAAGTATATTTCTATACTAGGTACTCCTTATACTGACTACTTCTTCTATAAGACTTAAGAGAGTTATTTATATAATAATCTAAGCATTTATAAGTATTATAAGTATAGAATTAAGCGTAATAATAAAGTAAAGAGGGATAAGGAGTTTAAAAATATTAAGGCGGCTCTATAGTCTTAAATCCTAATTAACGCTATAGTTATAACTATAGCTAAGTTTAACTTCTTATTTTTCTAAAATACTCTTTATCCTTAATAAGCGTAAGAATATTATCCTAAAGTTAAGTTTATTTATTCTGTAACGGATTAGGATTATAGCGCTAAGCTAGCGCTAAACTAGCGCCGGGCCTCCGCTGAAGTATACCTATATTAGTTAGCTAAGCCGAGCCGAGCCCTAAAAAGGGGCTCTATATGCATAAGTAGCTAGGAGGGCTAACTTATCTTCTATAATATAACTACCCCCTACGTTACTACTGCTCTTTCCTTCCCTAGCCCGGCCTTTTATAGGCTATAACCCTCACATATTCTTATTACTTTTTCGTATTAGAGCTACCTCTATAGTTTAATTCTATAGAAATTATAAACTACTTAGGACTTTACATTATAAGTTAATAAAGGAAAAAAGGAGTTTTAAATATATTTATATGAAATAGGGGAGGAATACAAAAAGAAAAAGGAATAAGAAGTTAGTTAAATTACTATAAGAAGTTAAGATGAATAATATATAAATAGATTTATAAAACTAAATTTAAATTATATCTAGATATAAAATTAATAAGATCTCCTTTATAAATATCCTTCCTTTTCTTCTCTAGTGATTATATCTTATAGCTACTTTTAGAGTTAGTTTTATTAGTATATAAAGCTTAATTATGATAGATCTACTAATATCCTCTTAGGGGGCTAACAACTAAAATTTCAATACTCTTTTTTCTCTTTTTCTTTCTTCTCTCTTATCTTTAAGTTATTGATCCCTTATTTACTTAATAAGAGGGGTTTTTAATATTATTATCAAGAAGTTAAGGATCATATATATGTCTAGGCTTAATAACCCTATTGGAGTTACTAATAAATATTAAGGTTATTAGTAAATAAGTTATTATTATATTAGATAATAGTAAGGTAATATATTTAAATAAGTAGAGAGTTATTAATATTATCTCTTACTATTATTTCTAAACTTTAGGAATATTATCTCTAGAGTTTTAAACCTTTAAGAATAAGAGATAAAAGGAGGAAAGCCCTAGAAATAAATAAAAATAGGTTTATGAATTATTAATTAAACGAATTAAGATAAAAGAAAGATTATAAGTACTTCAGTTCCTCTACCTTAGTATACTCCCTCCTTTTCTCTCTTAATATTCTAAGAATCTTAATAATTAGTTATTACTTAGCTGTTAATACCTTAATTTATTTTTCTAAAGCTCTTACATATTATTTTAATTATACTACTAATTATAATAAATCCTCCTCTTCTTTCACATTACTTTCTCTTAATATTATTAGCTCTTTATCCTCCTCTTTAAGTATATAGTTATTATACTCTTTATGCCCTAGAACTAAGAGAACTTTCCCTAGGTTTCTTTCTAAATTAGATCCATATATATCTATATTACTTAGTTCTTAATACCTTTTAGGAGCTTAAATAAATTTATAAAGTCGATTTCTACTAAACATCCTATTAGTAATACTATTATATAATAAAGTTATTAATTAATATAATAGGGTAAGGTAGTTAGTAAGTAAGTAAAATATAAAACTACAACTGCAATATACTAACCTAATCTTCTAAATTTCTCCGATAAGAAAAATACTATATACTATAAATAAAACTAGTATATAGCTTAATCTTTAAGCTATTAAAACAAGACCTAATTCTTAGTATATAAGCTATAGTAAAAGTCTATTCTATTAATTATATTAATATATTAAATAAAGGGTAGCCTATTATAATATATTACTATATTGAAATCGTAGAAATTAACTACGCTTAAAGAAGAGAAGCTAGTTAATTATATTCTTAACTTAGATTTCTCATCTTTTCCTCTCTATATTACTAATATAAGAGAAATAGCGAATTAAATACTTACTAACTATAATATACCCTTAGTTAGGAAGTATTAAGCTTTAAATTTTGCTAAGCGATAACTATAGCTCTAGATATGCCTTTTTTAGAAATATAACTATGAGAGGGCCTAACATAAAGATCTAGGTATAATACATATATAGCTTTAGCCTATAGCAAATATAATTATAAAATATAGTATTATAGACTTAGATATTTATAACTTTAATAAGATTAGATTAATAATAAACTAGATTATACTTAGAATAGTTATTATAAATATTAAAACATATTTAAATATAAATATAATATAGCTTAATAATTATAAATAGGTTATAGTTATTTAAGCTATTAGTTTATTAAGCTATAGCATTCTACTATATATTATTATTATAAGCTAATATTACCTCTCTACCTAGTATATTAAAGCTAATCTCTTACGTAACTAAGTTATTATAATATCTAGAAATAGATAGATAATAAATAAAAGAGACCCAAATTAGCTTTAATAATTTAGTTAGTATATAAAACTATATATAAGTAGGAATTATTACCTTCTTATTATTAATAAGTATAAGAGTTAGTATACCTTTAACTTTAAGATATATTATAAAGCAAATAATATTATTATACTCTATATATTAGCCTATTCGTTTTATTTAATTTAGCCCTTACATATTAAGTCTCTTAAGCTATTATAAAAGGCTTATAATTACTAACTAAGGATGAGATATACTAAAGTAATATATATATTATATATAAAGGAAAACCTCTTCCCTATACTTTATAAGGCTTTTATATAAGCCCTTATAGTTAAAAATATCTAGAGAGGTTTTAGAGGAGCTAAGCTTATTCCCTTAAGTATAGAAGGTCTATTTCTAAAGCTTAATATTAAGTTATATACTCTAATACCTCTAGGGTCCCTCCTAATAATACCCCTTATATAAACTTCTTAGATACTAAATAACCTAATAGAAATATCTTCGTAATCCGAACTTATTAAAAGAAGGATCTCTTATTGTTAGAATAACTCCCTAATCTTAATTATTAAAGCTATAAAGTATCATTAAAGGGGGTATTGGGATTTATATATTAGATTACTTTATTAAAGTCTAAGAACTAAATCCTTTAGGAAGAGAATAACCTACTTAGCTAATACTAGAGGGCTAAAACACCCAGTTCAAATAAGGAGGGAGACTTATTATAGCTAAAGCTAAGGATCTTTAATTATAAAGGGAAGCCATAGCATAGATTAAGGAGGAAGTATACTAAAGTAATAGTTATTAGCTAAGGACTAAGATAAGCTAATAGTAATATAGCGTCTATAGGAATATTAGTTACAATATATAAGTATACCAGTTTACTAAAGAAATATCTAAAGAATAGGATTCTATATAGTTTGAATTAATTAAAATGTATTAATATTATATTTTGTTATTATTATATTATAGTTATAGTTTTATATTTTACTTACTTATTAACTACGTTACTTAGAGCTTATAATAAGATATAGAAGGAGCCTTACTATTAGTTAAGCCTTTTAATAAATAACCTATTTAATAGAGCCCTAAATATCAAATACTAATACTAAATTACTTAGTTTTAGCCTCTCCTTCCTTATTACCCTCTTATATTAACTATTATAATATTCTATAGTTTCTTTATATTAACTATTAATTATCTTCTTAACTTATTTCTTATTCGTATTAAGTTATGAGAAGGCTTATAGATATATTTAAATCTCCTCTTCCTTTATTATTACTAAATTCTAATTAGGAACCCTCTAAGTTAGTATTAAAGTCTTAATAGGAGTAATAAGTTTAAACCTATATAAAAGATAAAAAGGGCTAAAGCTAGTTAAAATATAAATACTCAAATAATTTATAAATAGAGTAGTAAGAAGATATAGCTAAGGGTGAATATCTCTCTCTCTTTTAATTTATATTAAATAATATATAAGTAATTAGCTAATACCTAGTCTTAACTACTCTATTAGCCCTTAGGTTATATATAGATATTACCTTTCTCTTTATATTATGCTTCTTATTAAACTTAATATTAGTTTTATAATACTAGTATTAAAGAGAGCGGGGGTTTAGTATAGTATTAGAATAGTTGGATTAATATAATGAAGTTAATATTAGAAGGTAGCTAGGGAGTTAGAAATAATATACAAAGCTAACGAGGTAGGTTATATAAGGGGTTATATAACTACTTACTAGGTCCTAGGTATTCTAACCCGGGCTATATATCTAAAGCTAGATCTAGCTTACTAGGCGAGTAGAAGTCCTACTTATTAGGTAAGTAGGTAAATATTCCAGTACTAGTAGTTTTTCTTTTATATTAGTAATTACCTAATAAGCCTATCTATTTATATAAACTAAATAATAAGTTAGAAGCTATAACTAGCTTCTAAATAAAGCAAAAGGTAGCTAGTTTTAGCTATAATCCTATCCTTCTACAATTACTTGTTATTATACTATTCCCTCCATTATTTAGGTTATTTATACTTTTATTTAAATCGTTAATATATTCCTATTGACTAGGCGGTATAACGCCCTATTAGGCGATATCTGTAATAGTATATTAGCGGGGTTATCTTCGCAATCAACCTATTAGATCTTAAATACCTCGTAGCGCTTATATAACTAATGGAGAGCTATAATATTAATTATAAGCCTCTTTTTCTTTCTAGCACTAAGTTTAACTAGATACTTATATAGCGAGTATAAGTTAGTATATATTACTATAGGGATAGAGTTTGTAATACCTAGCTTAGTAGTAACTTATTAAAAGGTTAAAGTAATAGTAAAGGTAAGGTTAATACTAGTAACTATAGTATAGATATCAAAGGCTAATATACTATAGGTAACTTATATATACTTAGTAGAGCTTAGATAATATTCCTATTAATTATAAAGGTTATATTATTTATTATTTTATTTGTAACTATAATGATATAACCTAACTATAATATAAGGTCTTGATTATTAGTAAACAATCTATGTATTAATATAAATAGTTTAGTAGTAGGTAGTAATAATATAATAAATATTAGTCCTTAGTTAAGGTTATCCTTTAGCTATTATAAGTACTTATTAAGAGTAGTAATATCCTTAATAGTTAGGTCCTAGTATTAAGTAGTAGTTAATAGATTAAAGTAGGCTTCTAGTTAGTAAGTTAAGGCTATATAAGCCCCTATAGCTTATTACTTAATATATTATTCCTTCACTAGTATCTTCTTTAGCGTTTTCCCTATAGGCTTAATCTTAGCGCCTAAGCCCTTCTAATATGATATAATTATACTAATATTAATAATAGAGATTATTCTATTATTAAAGGTAGTAGGGGTTTAGAGTATAGGTTTCTCCTTAGGTTTGGCTATAAATTTAGCCTTCTAAAGCTCTTCTTCTTTAATAGTAAAAAAGGTATTATTTAAGAGACTAATTCTAACATGTATCTATATATCAATAATAGTAAAGTAGGGACTTAAGTTATTAGTAATAAGTAGATAGAGAGGTAGAGCTAGTTATTTATAACTTATTATAGTAATAGGCGCTATATATAGCTTACTAATAGGTACTAGCCTTGATAATATTATAGAGGGGTTTAATAACTTTTATAATAATCCTAGGGGGGTAGAGATTATAGATCTAGTTAGGGAGTTAGATATAAATGTTATATACTAGTATTATTTAGGATTATATATAAGCTTGAGTAATATCCCTAATCTAAATAGTATAATTAGAGCTAAGCAATAAGGTAATTACTAGAAAGAGGTAAATACTATAACGCTAGATTATAAGTAACTATATTAAAATACTCTATTTATTAGTATTATGAATACTATAGATAACTAATAAGACTTCTTAAATAACGTTATAGTCTTATTCTATAAGGGTATTAGGGGCTATAGGCTATAGTTAGGTTAAATTAATAGAAGAAGCACCTAAAAGGTAGATATAGTATTACTACGCTACTTTTACTTACTTCTTTTAAGATCCTCTTTTTTAACCTTTAGCAATTACTCGCTAACTCCTTGCTATAGAGGGTTCTATACCCTAGACCTATAGGCCTCTTTATCCATTTAGCCTCTATTACCCGAGCTATCCCAAGGTTTCCTTATTCTATATACCTAATTTCCTTATAATTATCCCCCTTCTAATTAAAGTAATCCCTACTACAAGTTTAGAGCATTAGGTTTAATAAAGCTATTATTATTCTTCTCTACTATTCTATATGGTAAGTATCTATTATATATTCACTAAGAGTTCTATTATTATTTAGTGTTTTAATTATTATTAATAGCTCTAAGGCTTAGCTACATACAAGACCCTTTTTTCATTTTAGGTCCTTATATCTTCTATATTTAGGGCTAATCTAATGGCTCTTATTCTTTTCTTTAGAGGGGGGTAATTATTTAGTATTTATCGCTCTTATTCCCTAAAGTCTCGCTCTTTATGTAGTAAGCCTTCTTAATATAATATCCTTATAATAGCCTTTATAGTAGCTTCGTTTTGTATCCTATTATCCCCTTTTGAAATAAGTAATAAGTATATTGTAAGGCTATTAAGTAGGTTAGATGGTACCTACCATTATTAACTTACTATATCTACCTCCTCCCCTTTAGGAGCCTACTAAAATAAATAACTATTATTTATATTATCTAAAGTTATACCTACCTCTATAATTACTCATTAAAGCCTTATAATCCTCTATAAAGTAATAGCATTTTCCTATCCTAGGGTTAACTCTTTTCCTCTTTATTATAATATATCTATCTTTAACTTTTTATTACTTAGGCTTTACTAACTCTTTATAGAATAATCCCCTTTCTATAATACTTCCTATTTAATATTATAAGTACTAAGAGCCTTATTACCTAAATCCTTACTAACTATAGCCCTAATAACTCTAAGCTTGACAATAGCTAATACTAGTATAATTAGTTAGGTAGTAGTAAACCTTATATTAGCTACGCGCTATAGCTTTATAAGAGCACCCTAGTTATCTATACCTATGCCCGCAATAGTAGTTATATATATAAGTTATATTAGTCTTATAATATTACGTACTATAGGGTAGGTTTAGTAAGTATCTAGGGAAGGTATAAGCTAACTTCCTTACTTCTAGATCTCTAATTATTTTTTTACTTCTATTTATTACTACTAGAACTAGGTTAAATATTATACCTACTAGATTATAGCTAGGAAGTATTATTAATATAGGAGTTTCTATATCTTTATCGCTATGGAGAAGGGTTAAGCCCTTCTCTTAAGTCTCTATAAGTAGTTATTAAGCCCTATTAGTCTTAAATAAGGTACTAAGTAGTATAATAACTAGTTAGTTACTATAGGTATTAAGAAGAGTACTACTACCTATACTTAGGTATATCTTTAGATATCCCTAGATATGAGCTTTGCCTTATAGCTAGCTTTATCTTTATTTTTCTTATTAATATATACTTATAAGTAGCTCGCTAAATTAGGATTAGGATCTAATAGATAAGATTATAAAGTAGATTAATAATACCCTTTCTTTTTACTTATATAATAAAACTTATATCTTTAAGTAGGCTAAGTTTCTTAATATACTTACTAATATTCTAGTAATATAGCTCTTAAAGAATAATATCTATATAGCCTTACTTCCTTTATAGGATTCTTTAAAAGTTTAAGGTACTTATATACTTTATAAAGCTTATTACTATACCCCTATTCTTATTTTTAAGATAATTAATAGTAATCCTATGCCTTAGCTTAATTCTTATAAGTAGGTTAGTAAGGGTTTACCAGTCGTTTATTAATATTTAGTTAATTATAGTAATATAGATATACTATTAAGCGTAGCGGAAAGTAACAAGAGTAACTTTAATAGGCTTAGTAATAATCCCTAGAATAGTAATTGTAGCACTATAGGTAGTAATAGCTTAAGTAATAAAAGTAGTACTAACAGTAATAGTAATAGAGATAGTAATAACGATAGTAGTAATAATAATAGTAATAAGTAGTAGGACCATTGAAACTTTAGTAAGTATATAGCGGGTTTCTATAGGAGTATATAATTAGATACTTATAGGTCTTTATATTACCTTTATAAGGGGGTCTAGAAGTCCTCTCTAGCGTTTTAACTATCTTAACTTTGTTATTACTTTACGTTACTTATTATCCTACTTATAATATAACTTATATTATTACTTCTTAAATCTAGTAAGGATTTATAAAGTATTTAGTAAGTATTCTTTAGGCTCATAGGTATTATACTCTACTAGCTAGCCTTTCTACTTAACTAAATATAGAGGGCCCTCTAGTACTTCCCTTTATCATATAATATCCTTAACTTCTTATTCCTTAGGGTCTTCTTTAAGGTCTAGAAGATACCCCTTAGCAAGCTTTCAGCTATACTATAGTTTAAATAACGCAATAGAGAAGATATTATACGCCCTACTATACATCTCTAGAAGTTATACTTTTGCAAAATAGAAGTTCTTTATAGAGAGTCGAATAGTATCTCTAATACTATAGGACTATGCCTTTCTTTTAGTTTTTATATTTTTTATCTAAACCTTAGTTATATACTACTAGTTCTTAGTTATCCTTTAGCAAACTTCTATTCGCCTCTTAAGCCTCTCTTTAACCCCTTAAGTTCTAATCTCTATACTTAGTAAGTAGAAGTTAATTATTCTAGGGTAATACCCTATTAATACCTTAAATAAAGATATATATATTATAATATATTTACTATTTCTATATAAAAGCTTAGGTGTAACTAAATATATTACTCACTAGTCCTATAAGCCTTTTACTAAACCTTATAAGGTATATAATTAATATCTAGTATATTCTCTCTATGTAGCTATTTATCTATAAATACTAAGCTATAAAAAGTTAGCTTTTTCTATCTTAGACCTTAATCTAGTTTTATTAGAGCTAGCTAGTAATTAGCTTATCATAGTTACTAATAATAGCTTTAAATATACTATAGTAATATTTAATCTCTTAGTATAAAATCCTTACTAAGCTTATAGTATTTAGTTACTTAGTAGTTACTAGGAACTAAGCTACCTTAGTTATTTAGTAAATAAGTATTAGAATTATGTTATATATAACTGTATTATCCTAGTAACTCTCTAGTAAGCTAATAAGAAAGTCTAAGGCGATCTACTAAAAACGGTATACTAGTAGTTCTAATATTTATAGTAGCCTATATAGTTTATATTATAGTATATATACCCCTTAGAAGTATAAGTACTTAGCGATATATTACTATATATCCTCTATTAAGTATAGCTAATAAAACCTTTATAGAATAAGTTCTACGATCTTATTCGCTCCTATATACCTTAATTTAGGTATATTATAGTAGTTTTTTAGTATTCTATAATAGAGGGATCTGTCATAGTCTTCCTACTAGCCTAGGGCTATAATAGGGGTCGCTAAGACTGCGAGTAAAACAAGGAAAAGAGCAATATAAGCGTGAATAATAATAAATAGTACAATAGGTAATTATAGGTATATCGTGATATATTCTATAATAGCCGAGCCTTCTAAGCTATCTGCTAGAAGTCTCCTACTTAAAGGATAGGCGTTAAGCCTAACCGTAGTTATATAGAATGCTATATAGTAGCTAACTATATTACTAAAAGGCGTATAATATATACCCCCTTTTTAAAAAGCAATTATCCTAATTACTATCTCTATCGATCTAGGATATATATACTTAATATTCCCTTCTCTCCTTCTTTATATCCTAATCGCTAGAAATTACTATAGTATTAGTAATTAGGCGTTATACTTATAGAGGAATATATTAAACTTAGATATCTACTAGCGCTTAGTAATACCGTTATTACTAGCATCGCTAGGCATAGGTTGCTTATTACTAGTATGCTAGAGACCCTCGATTATAGTATAGAGGTTCGCGATCTTAGTATAAAGGCTTGCGATCTCCTTAGTCTTAACTATATCGATAGCTATGCGAATCTTATTAGTAACTGCTTACTTAGATATACTATCGTTCTTAAGCTTAGCGAGGCGCTCGCTAATAGCGTTAATATTAATAATATCTATATTAGCTATATTAGCCTCTATAGTATTAAAGCGAGGAAGGATTTCCTATTGGATACTATTAATAATAGTATTAATGTTACCCTCGGCCTTATTAGCGAGGTCTTTTGTATTTTTAGTATCTTTACGGGCTAATAGGTCTATAGTAGTAACGTTATTAATATTAATAAGCAGGGCGATAGAAAGGAGGTCGATATAATTTATTATAATAAGGTTACTAGTAATAATTCTATTAGTATAACTATAAGCGTTATAAAAGTATATAGCGAGGACCTAGGTATAACTAGGGAGAAGCTTGCTATAAGCGTTATTATTAATATATATATTATATACTTACTTAAGAGTATCCTAGATATATCTAATATAGAGGTTAAAAGATATATTCTCAGAAGGCTCGATATTATTGAGGATTTTCTCAATCTCCTCGACGAGGACTGCATCGGGGTAGTATAGAAAAGCGTTATTAATACGAGCCTTTGCTTTATTAATCTACTAGCACTAGGCTATAGGGCTAGGGTAACCCTTCTTAGGAGTTTTATAAGGGGTAGTAGCTACGGTTTTAGCTAGGGCAGGCTCCTCGATATTAGTAGTAGTACTAGTAATAACGCGGACTAGCTCAATAGCCTAGGTATTATTATTCTAAATATTATTAGTATTATTATTAATAACCTCGTTATATTAGGTCCTAGTATCTATAGTAAAAAAGTTCTTCTTAGCTGCCTGCTTGCCCTTCTTATAGTCCTTATAGGACTTCTTCTTATTAGCAGCGGACTTATAAGTCTTAACCAGAGTACTAAAGTTAATACTATAGTTACTAACTTAGTTATTGCTACCTTAGCGCGGGGAGACGGGGTTAAGCACCTCGTCGTTCTAGGGGTTAGTACCCTTATCTTAGCTGCTACTATTATTAGATAGCTAAGAGGACGGGACCTCATAGTTATTAGCAACTTCTTTGCTTTTAGAAGCTATTATTATAGTTATATTAATTAGGCTAGCGTTTAGGAGGCTATATTTAGTAGATTAGGATAATATTATTACTTATTATAAGAGGTCTATTAGGTAATAATTAATATATAGGAGAGAAGTAAATAAATAAAAGGTATAAGCACGCCTAAATAAAAGTAGGTAGGTATAGTAAATAGAAAGGAAGGTATAGAAGGAGAAAAAAAAATTTATAATATAGGTTAATAAAGAAGGCCTATAAAAGTTAGCACCCTCTGCTCCTTCCTATTTGTTTTGATATAAGATAGAGAGATCGAGGAAAGAGTAGTTAATAGTAAAAAAAATAGTAATAATAAAGGGAAAATTTATAATCCTAATATTAATTTAGGATATATATATTCGTCTTATTAAAAGGATAGGAAAACTATTTAGTTATATATAAGGTGTGCGCCTTCTTATAGCTCTTTTAGTATCCTAGTTAAGGGGGAATTTAGCATTATACTTATTAATAAGATTATTTATATTAAGCAATAGGGAGTCTCTTTATTCCTAGGTATCGTCTTTTGCTATAAAGCCTTTCTACTAGATAAGGTATTTAATAGTAGGTTTATAACTCCTCTATAAGACTCTTTATTTAATAATATAATTAAGTTCCTACTCCTTACTACTATTAACCTTAATAGGCTTTAGTAGCTAGGTCTTATAGTTAAATAGGTCTTCTCCTTATGCTAGCTTATATAGCTAGGCTATAGAGAGGATTAGGTAAACCCGCTAGTACTTAGGAATATCTACCTCATAGGCGAGAGGACTAATAACACGCTTAATTTAGAAGGGTCCTATCTATCTAGAGGTCTATTTACTATTATATTATCCTAGTAAGTAGAATCCTTTACTAAGTTATATCTAGACTTCATCCCCTTTATTAAAAGTTATATTAGTATAGTAGTTATTATATCTCTCCTTATGCGAGGTATTCGCTATATTAATAAGTAGTAGTACCTCCTTCTAATATATCTCCCTAAGGATAATAAGGCTCTTAGTTGGGGCGCTCGTTTATATAACTATATTAAGGATACTTCGTAGCTTAAATCTAAGCATAACCTCGTTTAGTAATTATCTAATTATAGTAGATAGGGAGTTATTAAGATTATATTATAGGGTAGGTAGTATATTAGTCTATAGTATATTAAGGGATTTAAACGTATAGAACTATATTGCGATTTTAGTAGTCTAGTTTATTCTTTTGCTCTGCCTATCTATCTAGGGGTAGTATGCTATTAAGAGGAGGAGCTTAACGTTAAGGGCGTTGAATATTATATGCTATATTATAGAGATAAACTTAGGATCCTAGTTACTAATAATATAACATAGAATTCCCTAGTCTAAGAGGAAAAATACATAGAGTAGGATTATTGCTTACTCTTTTGCTCTATAGGTTAAATATCCTACTAGAAGGATTATCTTCTTTAAGAATTTATATATTACTATTATTAATATATCTAACTCCGGGAAACCTAGTAGGGCGTAGGGACTTCCGTAGGATAGCACCTTAGGCATATTAGTAATAAAGTTAATAGTAATAGTATTATAAGGGATATCTATAACGGGGATAGGTTATAGCTATCCCAGTAGCCTTTAGCAGTCGATTTAGTTCTCTTTATACTAGTTATAATAAGTAATATATTATCTTATAAGCAACGTCTTATTATAAAACTAAAAAGTCGATATTTCTACTATTATATAGTCCGCGCTAAAGTAGTATTTTTCGTTATAACTAAGGCAGAGAATCGCAGGTACTAACTTACGCGGGATATAGAGTCTCTAGGTGCTATTAGTAGCTATATAAAGGATAAGCCCTTCTAGCAATAGACTCTAAGAAGTTATTTAATAGCGTTTTAGGGCTCTCCTAGCAGCTCTAGTATTATTTTCCTTAGTAGTAGTATTAAATAGTAACTACTACTTACCCGGTTCCTCCTGCTAGGATCGGAGTTATTTAAGAATTTTGCTATACCTTATATTATTAGTATAATTATCTATAATCTTAGCGATAAAGTCCTCCGAAATGCTTATAGTTATCTCCCCTATTACTCCGTAGGCTTAGGACTTCTTAGCTAACTAGTTAACTATACTTATAAATCCTATATTATTATTATTATTGCTATAAGTTTTTTCTGCGAGAACGTCGCTATCCTCAAACCTATTAGCTCAGCCTGAGGCTATAAGCAATAGCAGGTGCGAGAGGGTATTAGGGATAACGTTAAGCTTCCCTAGTATATAGGTAATATTGAGGTTGAATTATAATAGGTAGTTCGTAGTGCTTATAAGCTGCAGGTTAGCCTTATTGAGGTCTATAGTCCATAGTAAGGTATATATAAGAATTCCCTTTATAGCTATATAATCTATAAGAATTTATATAGGGTACTTATTCGATTATACGAGCTTATGGAGCTTTTTTATAGCTTATACTACTACTACTACCTCTACCTCTATAGTAAAGTATTGCTTTTCTAAGGGCGACGTGACCTTAGATAGAAAAAGCACTAGTTAGATATAGATTTATGCGATATCTTTGCTAGGTATATTAGTACTATTCTATAGGATACCTAGTTAGAATACTATAAGCCTAAAGCTACTTTTATAGGTATTAACCTTAAAAAATATAGGCTTATTTAGGTTATAGTAGTATCTTATAACCTAGTTATAGAGATTCTCTTAGAAGGTGTTCTATACCTCTTGTTCGCTTAGTATTAGCTCGAATAATACTTTTTAGACCCTCTTTATTTAAACTGCTTTTAATAGACTATTAGGAAGCATATTTTTATTATAGAGTTTCGTAATAAGATAGGTCTTTTTATCCTATAGTAGTATTATAATAATATTATATTAAGGTATATTATATCGTAGCTATCTAGCTATTCTAAGGTATCTCTCGATATTATAGAGAGTTTTTAGGAAGCAGAGGTTCTTAAAAGCTATATTCCTATCCTCTATTTATTTAATACTATTAGTATTTATAATATAGCTAAGGAGTCTTACTTTATGAAACCCTATAAAAAACTTCTTAGGTCTAATATAAAGGTAGTTATTCTTAAAGAGCTTGAGAATAATATCGATATACTAGAGATAATCCTCGTTATTATTACTAAAGATAATAAAATTATTAATATATACTCGAGCAAAGTGCTTATAGTTATGCAGGAGGCGATCTATAAAACGCTAGGCATAAGCTAGCGAGTTCTTAAATCCTATAAGGATAACGTTAGAAACCTTAATACTATAGGGACTTATTACTACTATCCTATTATAATATCTTAAGTAGATTAGTAGTTAGTAGAAGAACCTAGTAGCATTAAATATTATTATATGTTTCTTCCCTCTAAGGGTATCTATTATATTATCTTAGTTGGGAAGCGGGTATATATCTAGGATAGTAATTCGGTTAAGGGGGTAGAGGTTAATAATAACCCTGCTTTTTTTTATACTATTAACTACTCGCTATATAACGAAGAGCGGATAGATAACTAGGATTAGCCTATTACCCTATACTATCTTGCTATTAGTATATATCTTGCTATAGATATTCTTAATAACTTCGAGGTCTTTAGCGCTAAGGGGGTAAGGCTTTACTATAGCCTTCTGGTTTTACTACCCTTTAACGAGCTTAATATATATATATTAGTTATCTAGCATAGATATAATCCCCTTATTATAGTAGATATCTCGGTTATTAAGGATTTCCTTAAGTCTATTAGTGAAAACCGCGTCCTAATTATAGATTTCAACTCTATCCTTGCTATATATAACTAGGATATCTTTTAGCTTAGATATTCTATAAGATAGAATATTATCCGCTTAATAAGGCGGTCCTAGGCTAGATTTAGTAAGCAGGGTTATAAACTACGCGCTAGCTGCTATATTACTTATAGCCCTATCGAATTCAAATTGCGAGAACTAGCGCGAGTTTAATTCTCCTCTTATAAGGGTAATAACGTCTATATAGTTAACGAGGTTAGCTATCTCCTCTGCTTCTATTAGGATAATATAGCCTAGCTACTAGCCTCTTGGGATTATTATTAGCTTATCTATTATATTTCATATAAGGACGAGCTTAGGGTTATCTACTATAACTATTATATTAACTACGCCTCTATAACTAGATTAAAACTACTGAGTATTAGAGCTTTGCTAGCTTAACTTAGGGAAGTTAATAAAGCTAGTTATAACGAATACGTTGCTCTACGGGGGAATAACTATAGTATAGGTATTTTTAACTCGTCTAGTTACTAAATGCTATCTCCTGAACTAAACTAGATATTATATTCTATATATTAAATAGAACTTAACTATACCCTTATTAAAGTCTATAACTAGCTTGTGATCTTTATAGAATAGTATTCCTAGCAGAAGATTCGCTCTAAGGGTATTTATAACTCTAGCTATAATAATAATATAGCTATAGATCTCCACGTTACTAATAGTACCTAGGATATAGAAGTCGAATATAACCTGCTCTATTACCTAAAAGGTTAAATCTACTATATTTATCTTCTATAGTTCTATTATTCAAAACGTGGGATTTCGCGCAAAGTGTAGCACCTAATTCCTATCGACTAGAGTTATTAAGATACCTATGTTAATATAGACTTCCTCTAGGCTAGCTATATTATCGCTTTTTAAATTAAGGCGGAGATATATCTATTTAGCTAGTATTATTTATTTTACTAGTTTTACCTAAGCGTTAATAATTTAGTTTTTCTTAAGTAATACCTGCGCGTTATTTACTAGGGGAATTGCAACGAGACCTGCGAAATTCACTATATTATTAACATAATATATAGCAGAGTCTATAACTAAAGCAGTTAGAGAGATCGCTAGCAGGCTTCTCGCTATAACTATAACGTTTATTATTTAGCCCGCTATTTCCTCTTTGCGCGGTTGCTCTAATAGGGCAGCTAAATTATAGGGGACTTCCTATATATCTAGCAGGATATAGCTGCTATTAACGAGGTTATTAATATTATAGTTATCGTTATGATCTTCCTATATATAATAGGCGTCTGAGTTAGTCTATCCTAGTCTATTATATTTTATATAATATTAAAAACCTAGGTTTCTCCGTAGCTAGTTCTATAAGTAGCGATCTTTCTAGTTTTAATAGTTATTAGAGCGCTAGAAGCGTTGCTAAGGCTCTGAATGCTGCTGAGGTTAATAATGTTATTAGGGTTGTAGATTATTATAATTATCCTATTAGAAGTCTTAGTTATTCCGTTGCGGTCCCTTATTATTAGTCTATATTATATCGTTAGATTCTTCTATTATATAGTTAATACTAATTAGCACCTAGAGTCTGCGCTAAACTATCTTGCGTTTTTTCTCAGCTATATTGAGGTAATCCTCGAGAGTATCGCTAGTAGTTAGTTCATCTAGGAATTACTAAAGCTCTAGGTTGATTATATTATAGAAGATTATTAATAGCTAGCTAACTATAGATATTAGTCCTATCTACGCTCTGCTATATTTGAAATAGTTCTAGGTAAAGTTATAAATATCTTTATCTCCCTTGAGGTCTTCTATAGTAAACCTATATATAGCGATCTATTAGATAGATTCCTATTAGGTTAGTATAAAACGTCTCCTAATAGCATCGCGCAGGGCGTAATATCCCGTGCAGAGGTAGTTCTATTATTTAATTAGCCCGAGTTAGTATTCCTACTAGCTAAGTACTTTTCCTCGTAGTAGAGAGCTCTAATTCTATATAATCTCTAAAGCTATAGCTAGGCTAGTAGTTTTAGTATCTAAGCTAGAGATCTATAGATCTATCTCCTTATAATATAGAATATCCTAGTTATAAAAGATAGGCTTTATGCTATATTTTTTCTTAGTATCTAGCTAAAAAATACTATATTATTAGGTAAATCTACCTTCTTATTAAGTTCCTACGGGCTATAGCGCCCTAGTATTAGCCTCGAGCTAGCTAAATACTCAAAGGAGTAAAGCCTCGAGACCCTAGGCTAGTAGCTCCGGGTAGGGCCCCTAGGATAATAGTAAAAATATTAGTAATAGCGCTAAATTCTACTATAGTAGCTAGGTCCTCCCTACTAATAGGTCTTATTTTAGCAAGCCTGCGGTAATATCGTGAAGAATTTATAGTATTCTATGAACTTTTCGCTCTAATAGTCTTATAATAGTATCTTCTAATACTATAACTTATAGTTCGGGGTTTTTACTACTCCTATTATAAATATTATCTATTATAGCTCTTGCTTTAATAGGAGGTCCTAGGGGTTCGATACCTAACTAGCTAGATTAGATAGGAGTTATATCTCTTTCGTCTCTCGGGGGCAGAAGGGTGATTCTCTCGCTAGCTCTATGAAGGCTTTCTTCTCTAAATAGGGGCATAAAAAGTGCTACTATTGCTAGAGTATCCCTTATAGCTGCAATTGCATTAATAACGCTAATTAATATAACTATATAGTTATTAGGCTTAAGTATCTAGTAATAATATAGGTTAGCTTTTGCCTTCTAGCCTATATTAATAATATCTATATAAGGTATATAGTTATTATCCTATTCGAGAGAGGCGAGGTTTGCTATCTAGTTGCAAAATTATTCGCTAAGGCTAAGGGTAAAGTTATAGTCCTTATAAGCCTATTAGAAACTATAGAGCTTACGAGCCTCGTTATAATATCTAATTCTAGCTATATCTCCTATATTATAATATTCCTCTATAAGAGGGGGATTACTATGCTAATTTAATATTAAACTCGAATAATTAGCTATATAAGTTAATAGTTAAGACCTCTATTTCTTTAATTTCTTAAACTTCCTTTCTTTTAGTATATAAATACTTTTAGGAGGAGGTTTTGAGGTTAAATCCGAGTCCTCTACCTCGTTATAAGTCTTTATAATATAAGGGAGGTCTTAGATAAAGAAAAAAAAAGATAGGTCGTGCTACTAGATATTATAGTCTTCCTATTAGCCTAGGGCTATAATAGGGGTTACTAAGATTACGAGTAAAATAAGGAAAAGAGTAATATAAGCGTAAATAATAATAAATAGTATAATAGGTAATTATAGGTATATTATGATATATTCTATAATAGCCGAGCCTTCTAAGCTATCTGCTAGAAGTCTCCTACTTAAAGGATAGGCGTTGAGCCCAACCGTGGTTACGTGGAATGCCACGCGGTGGCCGACTACATCACCAAAAGGCGTGTGATAGGATCCCTCTTCTAGGATAATAAGTCTTCTTCTAAACTAAAGGATATTATTCTTATTAAGTCTATATCCTTGGTATCCCCTAGTATCTTAGTAAACCTTAGCTGTAATATCTCTATAGAGGTAGACTTTAGCCTATAGTCTACTGACTATCTATTTAAGATCTATACTTAGTTATAATATATATACTGTTTTATTCTAAATAAGCTCCCTTATTATAGTATATAGGATATATTATTCTGGTATAATAACCCTAGCTCCCCCTAAGTCCTCTAGTATGTCGCTATTCTCTTATAGAGCAACTAGCCTAGTACCTATATATATTTTATATTTTATAGGTAATAGCGCTAATACATATAGTATTATATAGTAAAGCGTTAGTACCCTCTATAGAGTAGTATTAACTTAAGGGTAAGGATCCCTTAACCTTATAGCTAGCCCTCTAGTAAGGTTCTTATATACTTCGCTAGATAGCCTAGATATAAGTTCTCATAATAGCTATTTTTCCTTTAAGCTTAGTAATATATTAATAACTAGTTACTAAAAGCTAGCTAAGAAGCCTAAGCCCCTTACTAAGAGTAGGGAGTATATTATCTACCTTAGCATCTTCTATTATATAGTTAGGGCGTTATAATAATGTATCTACTAGGTTAGGTACCTCTAATTTATATTAGATTTTAAAACTAAAAGCTAAAAGTGATATGAATATTGCGCAAGCCTTTTATAAATATCCCGCGCAGGTGTAATAAATACTCTCTTTAGTATAATATAATCTATAAGTACTAGGAGTTTCTCAGGGAGTTCTTATAGGTATTACGCCTAGTAATCTAAGCTCTTTGTAATAATAAGAAATTCCTATTACTATATAGCCTAGCGCCTCTCTATATCTAATAGTTTTCTTAACTAAAAGGTTACTAAATATTAGATTATGTTATACTTCTATAAAAGCATACTAGATACTACCTAAGTAGATATATTAGTTTTAACTCTTATTTCTAGTATTAAGTTATAATAGCTTAGCATTGGAGCTTTAGTAAATACTCTCCAAAGTATCTTAAATACCATGTATATCTACCCTATCTAGATAAAAGCCGCTAACTTTATATTATTCTAGCTCCTTTTGAGCGCGCTACTTATAGGGGCTATAATATAGGAATACCTTATAATAAACTTAGAAGGTTAAGTCATGGTTTAATATAATAATAAGTACCTATGTTTTAGTATTCTAGCCTTTCCTAGTTTAGGCCTATAGTCATACTCTTATAAATCTATTATTTCTACCTTAATTTAAGATACTAGCGCTAATTAGAATATCTAAAGCGAACTAGCAATAATATACTAATAAATTAGTAATAGAGTTCAACTATAATAAACTCTAGGCTAGTTATATAGAATATAACTAATAAGGTCTTGGCTAATATAATACCAGTTGCTTACTAAGCCCTAAGATATAAGGAATATAGTATAGACGCTATGCTAGGGGAATAGATAACCCTAGTAATAATATAGCAGGAGGAATAATCTTAAGGGGTCGGGCTAGGTCCTAGATAGCACTAGACTAGGTAAACCGACATTCGCTTAGCAAATAGATAGTAAGTAGAAACTAACAGGGTACTCTACTTAGGACCCCCTAAGAAGCTAGTATTTCTAGTATCCTTACTTAAGCTATAGGGCTATTATAGAGATAGTAAGAGAGCCTTATAGAGTAGATATATCTATAGTAGTATTAGTATAAGGAATAAACTATTACCCTACTGTAGGAGCTTACTAACTACCTAGTTATAAGATACCTATAGAGAGAATATAAGAGACCCCCTATATATAACTACTATATTATAGGTAAGGACTTTATTATAAATTAAGTTAATAACCAGATCTAAGTAGTTAACGATAGATACTAACTATATATTAGTAGTATATTAGAGTAATAGATCTAATAGGCGCTTATAAAGATAAGTCTATCCCTATAGACCTAGTAGTAATACTATAGGGCTAGGCTGGAAGGAGATCTAGTATAGGCTAACTTTATAGCATTTATTTACTAACAGTATATTAACCTTAAACTTTAAGAGTAGACGTATTATAAGACGCTAGATATAATAAGGTAGAAGGAGATATAATTACTAATATAGTTCTTTACTAAATAGTTAGTAATATATTAGAACTTAAGTATAGTTAGTATAGAAGATAATAAGGCTAATGCTTATATATTATACTTCTAGTTAGCCCTATTTCTATGTAGGGAACTTAAATGTTAGAAAGTTAAAATATAGAGGCTAAGAGATATAGCTATAGAAATAAAATACTTATAGGAGATATATTACTAATAGGATAGTAAACCTCTATCGAGCAAAAGTAGGAAATAGTATATAGGGGAAGAGTATACCCTAAGGGGGCCCTTTAGAGCGAGGTTAGGTTAAAAGGCGGGCTAGAAAGGCTCTAGCTATAAAGTAATATAAGGTTCCTAGAGCCTAATACCTTACTAATTGATTAGTAGCGTAGTATAGAGACCTAATTAGAGCTAGCTTATATTTAGCCCTAATATATAACCTATAATATCTAACCCCCTAATATACTTTAGCTCTAAGTAGAAGGGGTACAAGAGGGTAGACTACCTAGATAAATAAGTAAGATAAAGTATAAATAAAATACTAATAGGATACTAAGTACTTGCTAAGAAGGCGAGGGTTAATATAATCTAATTTATAAGAGAAATTAAGGAACTTAACTTATTAGAAAATAAGTAAGCTAGGGGATTATACTAATACCCCCCGCGCTTATATTGAAATTAGATACCTTCCTAAAGGGAGATATTATAAAAGGATAGGCAATTACTCTCTAGAATATTACTAAATAAGAAGTAGTAGTAGATATAGATTCCTATCCCTAGGTTAATATTATTAGTAGTTAACTAGTTAGGTCTTTATAACTATAACCTATAGTAGCCCGCACCCCTATATTAAAAGGGTTTAATATATTATCTATAATAGGCTAGGATATATACTTGTTAATATTCTTTCTTATTAACTTAAAGGGAGAAGTAAGGAAGATATAATAACTCTTTACTAAAGCTCCTTACCCTAAAGGAGTAAGGGACCTCCTTCTATTATAATACTCTATAGGAAGACAGGGTATTATAATTAATACCTAGATAAATACCTAGGGATATAAACGCCTTAATATTACTAAGCTATTAGTATTTATATAAGAGGTTATTAACAATATCTAGAAAGCCTATATTATATGTATATTAGGGAATATCGCCCCCTATAAGCTACTTATAGGGGCTCTAGGTAAAGAAGATACCCTAGGGGGTAATATAGAGGTACTACTAGAGCTACTTAGTAAATAAGTAATATTGAATAAGTAATTAATAAAGAAATACCTAGCTCTAGAAGGTATAAAATATAATATTAATTTAATTCAAGAGAAGAAACCTCTATATAAGCCTATCTATCTATTAAATAAGTACTAGTTAGAGGAATTCTACTAATATGTTACTAATAACTAAGTAATAGGGCGGATTTAACTCTTAACTAGTGAGGTAGGCGCCCCTATTCTCCTTATACTTAAGAAGGATAGATCCTTATGCCTTTATATAGATTACTAAGGGCTTAATAAAGTAATATCTAAGAACTAGTATCTACTCCCTCTTATTAATAAGCTATTAGATAGGCTTTAGGGGGCAAAACAGATCTTAAAGATTAACCTTTAATATATATATTATTATATTTATATTACGCTAGAAGACTACTAGAAGATAGCTTTTAGAATATATTACAAGTACTTTAAATATATTATTATAGTATTTATACTTATAAATACCCTAGCTATATTCTAGGTATATGTTTACTAAGCGCTCGCTAAGCTACTAGATACCTATTATAGTACCTATATAGATAATATTATAATCTACTCTAAGATAAGGGAGTAATATATAAAAGACCTTTACTAAGTACTCTATAGGCTTTGCTAGTAAGCGCTCTATATTAAGCTTAGTAAGTATAGGTTCTACTAATAATAGGTAGAGTTCCTAGGGTATATTATTACACCTAAAGGTATATTAATAAATTAAATTTATATGTAAGTAGTTGTTAAACAGAAGCTACTAAAGATATACTAAGAAATCTAGGTCTTCTTTAGATTCTATAACTTCTACTATAGGTTAATTATAGGATATTTAGGTATTATAGCCCTAATAATATCCTTATTAAAAAGTAATAAGAATAATAAGAAAGGAAGTAAGTTCTACTAGCTAGAAGAGGTCTAATAAGCTTTGAAATAGCTCTAAGCTACCTTCTAGTTAGCAACTATTCTCTAATACTAGGACTTAACCTATTAAAATAAAGGTTAAAATAGATAGTTCTATAAAAGCTATATCTAATGTCCTCTTATAGTATATTAATAGATAGTAGTAACTAGCTACTTATTACTTATAAAGGCTTAGTAATACAGAGTAGTACTAGGGAGTAAGCTAATAGGAACTTCTCGCTATAGTTAAAAGATTAAACTATTAGGCTTACTACCTTTTAGGGTATATTAAAGAGGTTTATAATCCGAATAAATTACTAAGCGCTAAATGGAGTTATCAGTATATCTATATAGGACCTTTAGGGAAGGCTCGTCAGGTAGGTATATAAACTCTTAGCATTTAATTTTAACCTAGAGTATAGGTTAGGTCTTATAAACCTAGCGGATAGTCTATCTAGGAGGCTAAACTATATAGGGGGGGAGGTAAATATAATAATATACTCTCAACCCTAGCGAGGAAGCTAGGATTTATTAGTAAATTACTAGTAGATGTTTAGATAAATATTATTATATTATAACATTATATAGCAACCTTAAATGTATTTATTAATACTATAAGGGCTAGTATAAAGTGCTACTTCTAAATAGATAGCTCTAGGGGTAGAGACGGCTTAGTCTTTAGTTAGTATTACGCTCTATAGTATATTAATATTATATAACTATAGTAGCTATAATAACCTAATGCTAAAGAGCAAGGTATAATATAGAGAATGCTTAGTAAGAGGTTACGAACTAAGAGGACTTACTTAGAGCTAGAGTTGTTATAGTATAATAATATATCCTATGCTAAGTTATAAGGGAGCTTATAATAAATAAAATAGTATATAGTTAGTAACCCTCTAAAGTAATAGAGAATCTTCTCTATAAACTATACGCTAACGACTTATACTATAGATACAATTAGAGAGGGCGTATAGAATGGCTAGCGATTATAGGGGCTATATAATTAATAGTTATAGAACCGTATTCTATAAGGAATAGTTAGAGATACTATAAGAGGGGTCTCTAAGGCTTAAAATCCTTTACTAATACTATAATAATAATAGGGCGGGTTATATAGGGGTAAATAAGACTACTAAGTTAATCTTAAGAAAGTTCTATTAGCTAAACTTAGCTATAGATATATGTAATTATATTATAGGGTACTATATATACTAAGGGAACTGCATTCCAAGGTATAAGCCCTATAGAAAGTTATAACTACTACCCCTACCTATATATCTATTCTAGGGAATTAGTATAGACTTTATTACTAGATTACTAGTAAGCTCTTAGTATAAAAGTAGGAAATATAATATAGTTCTTATTATTATTTACTAAATAACTAAGTTCGCTATAGTTATTCTAATAATAAAGCAGCTTATAGCTACTAAGTTGGTATAGACTATCTATAAATAGGTTAAATACTGCTTTAGCACCATAGAGGGTATTATTAGCAACTAAGATAAGCTCCTCACTAGTATGCTTTAAGAGGAATTTATAAGAGAGAGTGCTATAAAGCGCCGCCTCTCTATTATATACTACCCCTAGACTAATAAGTAGTCTAAAAGGATATACTAGATATTAGAGAAGTACTTATCAGTATATACTAGTAACTTACCATAAGAATAAGCTATCTAGTTACCTAAGGCTAAGTTTATATATAATAATAGTGGCTATAATACTACTAGCTGCTCGCTAATAGAGGCCTTATATAGATACTACCTATATTATATAGAATAAATAACCCCTATACAAGGGAGCGAGTTATATATATTTTGGGACTCTATAAGAGGGCCTAGGAATAATAGTAGAAGGCTACTAAAGTATAAGCTAAGTACTATAACATAAGGTGTAAGGAGTAAACTTATTATTAGGGATAAGTCGTTAGGCTATTAATAAAGGACTTCTAATTTAAGAATATGAAACTAGCACCTATATATATGTATGTAGCTATTATAGAACTAGTTAGTATATAAGTATATAGGGTCTATTTACTGCTATAATACTAAAGGATATATAATATATTCTTAGTTACCTTATTAGAACTATATGATAATTGCTAAGTAAATAGCGAAGGTTTATCTATATATTTAAAGGTTGAAGACGAGCTAGTAGTATAGGAAGTAGGAGAGATCATTATATAATAAGGTATTAGTAGTAATATGTAGTATTTAGTTAAGTAGGTAGAATAGCCTATAGAATATAATATATAGGAGCCTATAGAGATCTTAGCGAATATATAAGAAGCTATTTATAAGTTTAATTGATAATATAAGAGGGCTTATAAGATATAGGACTACTAGTTACTAAAGTTACTATAATAAGTTACGAATTATAAGCTATAAAACTATAAAATAGAAGCTAAATTAAGAAGTAGAATATTAATTATATTAAGCAGCAAATTATAATTAATATTATAGTAAAAGGGGGTATTATCCTATAAAGAAAAGAAAGAAAACTAACGATCTAAGTAGTTATTTACTTCCTACTATAGCTATAGGTATAAGTACTATAACTACTATAACTATAAGTAGTACTACTATAAGTACTATATCAACTAGTTACTAAACTATTACTACTAGTATCCCTAGTATTACTACCTATAAGCTAACTACTAGCTAACCTATTACTTGAGTTACTACCTAACTTATTACCTAACTCACTACTAAAGCTACTATTAGAGACAATAATAATAACCTTAGTGTTCTTAGCCTTCTTTACTAACTTATTGCTATTATCCTAGCTATACTTAGTAGGAGTATAAAAGTAGGAGGCGTGGGAGATAGGGTAAGTACTAGCAATAGTAATAAAGCAGGAGGGGATATTATTAATAGTATACTTAATAAGATTATCTTAAAGCTCCTTATAGAAGTTAGTAAGGAGGGTAATATTATACTTATAGGAGCGCTTAGGGACTAGTATTATTAAAGGGTTAGTAACTAGATAATTAATCATATTATAGAGGTAGTTAGTAGGACTATTATTATATATATATAGTAGATAGGTAGTATTTAGGCGCTAAAGAACGTTAATACTATTATAAAGGGTACTAACTTAAAACTAGCTATTAGTAGGATATAGTTAGTAAAGGAGTAGTAAGTAATAGCTTATATAAACTAGGATATGAAGTATAAAGTACTAATAAATTAAGGCGAGCTCTTAGAGCTAGAGCTACTCTATATTATAGCTATTACTACTCGTAGTAGCATTGTAGATAAGCTTAGTAATATACCTTTTATAAGGGAATTAGTTATATAGAATAGAGAAGCCCGGGAATAGCTCGGGTAATAGAGGCTAAAGGGATAGAGACGCCTGCGGGTCTAGGGTATAGAACCCTCTATAGTGAGAACTTAGCAAGGACTTACTAAAGGTTAAAAAAGGGGATTTTAAGAGAAATAAGTAAACGTAGTATAGTAATACTATACCTAGCTTTTAGGTATTTCTTCTATTAATTTAACTTAACTATAGCTTATAGCTCTTAATACCTTTATAATTCTTTTACTTCTCCCCTAGTTTAGGAATGTTAATAATAATAATAATTTTATATACTTAAGTAATACCTATTAATTAGGCTAGCCAACGTATATTTAGTACTTACTAAGTATAGAGTGAAAGAGTCTATATAAGCTTATATAAAGAAGATAATCTTAGTAAATAATTAGAGGATAATATAAGCTAATAAGGAGAGGTGAGAAGCTATACTTTAAGTAAGGCTAGGGGCCCTAAAGAAGATAGGCTACCTATCTTAAGTGCTTATTACTTAGATAATAAGCATATATAGAAGAATAGGGATTCTAAGACCACTCCCTATAGATAGGATAGGCTATCGGGCTAGATATCTATAGCTATAGCTAATAGGCTAGCCTAAGCTAGAGGGCTAGATAAAGCGACTAGCTAAGCGCTAATATAGTAGGTACTAACTATAATAGCTAATTAGTAAGAGCTAATAATTATTATATTAAGTAACTAAGCGCTTACTAAATATTTACTTAAGGTAAAAAACCCTTAAATTATATTATAGCCCGCCTTATATTGCGATATCCTCACTTTAAGCCGCAGCCTCACGGCCTACCACGTGACGTGCAGTATTATATAAGCTGCACGTATAGATATTAACCCGCGATGCGGGTAACCCTTCTGAATAGTTACTTCTATAATACACCTTTATTCCTAATAACCTGCGCGCTTATAACTCGTAAGAGTTATAAGCCTAGCTCTAATTATAGCTTAAAAAACCCCTCTACTATAAGTTATATATAGGAAACCTATTCCTACCCTTTTATTAATTCCTTTACTATCCTTATCTATTATATCCTCTGCTAATAATAAGATTCCCCTTATAGGAGATATTCTTATATCTAGAAGCAACTAGCCCGCGTAGTATACCTATTTCAAGTTCTATATATATCTAAGAGGCCTCTAGGACTATATTAACTTAGATATAGATAATTATACTAACTCTTTATAAGTAATTATAGCCCTAAAGACCTCTAAGTTTCTTACTAAGCGCTAAGCTCTCCTAAACGTGAAATACTAAGAAGAGTATACTAAGTAGGCAAAATAGTATCTAGAGGAGGCTAAATATCTAATAGAAGCTCCCGAGAGCGCTCTAGAGAATATCTATCTAACTATAGAGACCTAGGGAAGCGAGGAAGAAGTGAGCATTATTCCTAATAGGATAGGGGGATTATCCTCCCTCCTAGAATCTCTATAAATACCTCAGATTACTATTTATAAGGATACAAAAATAGATTATAATATAGCAATTAAGAATTATATAGCGACTTCCTCGGATTAGTAGACCCTCTCGATATATTACCTTAACCTCTAGACGTAGGTTAATAAGATAGTCTTAAACCCTATTCTAACTAATACTAAATTAGCTATCCTAAATAATAAGACCTAGCTAAGAGTAATTCTATAAGCCCTTATATATAAGATCAAGAGGCAGCTCGCACCTATAGCGCTCGTAGTTACTAATATAGCTTATAAGAACTATCTTTAATCGCTTAATAAAGCTAATTTAAATATTAACCCCTCTACTTAGTATATAGAGTAGTATTATTACTATATAGAAGTAAAAAGACTTAATATCCTAGAGGTCTAGGGAGAACTTGTATTATAAACCTTCCTTAAAGCGGTTAGATACCAACTTAGCCCTAGCCTATAAATACTTACTTACTAAGGGCTCTCGCGGATCGAACGCTCTATTTGCTACTTTAGGTAGAAGGTCTAATAACCTCTCTAATATATATCTTAATAGCTACCTATATAGAGAAGAGTATTCTTAGACCCCTAAGATATATAAGCGCCTAGAGTATACTTATAAGGGATCCTATAGGTTTCGCTAGATCTCTATAGATAATAAAGAAGCTTAGGAAATCCTTTCTAGGCTTAATCGAGGTAAATAGTTAAATATAAGGGCTGCTATTACGCGCAAAGGATAGATCTCAAACTAGATAAGTAATACTAACTGCAGAAGAGGCGGATTATATATAAGAAGAGGCTAATAGCATAGAAATAGTAGTAGAAGAAGTAGTTAGAATAGTAGATATAGCTAGAGGTCGAATACTAGAGTCCTATCTAATATTATAGCTATATTAATCGATCTATAAAGCCTTCCTAAAGCAATTATACTAGGGATATACTCGCTTAACGTCTCTGCCTCGCTATATATCTTCTCGCATAGTATAGTTTATAATAACTAGAGTACTATGCACTTAGTTAATAATAAATCGCTATTACTAGATAACTCCTATATAAAGTCTAGCCCGGAAGATGTTATAGAAGCGGGTATAACCTAGATCCTAGTTATAGGCTAGGGAACCCGCGTTCTTAAAGGGATCTTTAAGGGTTAATATAGATAGGGGTCGGGTAATCTTATACTTAAGAACGTTATTTATATTAAAGGTTTTCATATTAATATTATATCTAAAAGTCGCCTTAATATATAGAAGATCTAGTTTTATAGACTTAACTATACTTTATATATAGGAAACCTTACTTAAAGCGTAGTTATTGCTATACTAATCTAAAAGCATGATTTAGTCTTCTTTAAATATAACCCTCTTTCTTTATACCCTCTTAAAAGTATGCTAGTAAGTTTCGCATATGTTATCGCTATAACTTAGCTAATAAAAGCCCCTTATAGACGAGATATATATAACTATCGCAGAGATCGATTAGATAATATATACCTATAGCATCTTTATTCTAGGCACTTAGGCCCTAAGGCTCTCGAACACATAGTTAAGAACGTTCAGGGGGTGAAGATATATAGCCTAACGTAGATATAATGCGAAATATATACTAGAACTTATATAAAGAAGGTTATCTCGCACTTAAAGTTAGAAAATAAAGCGATTTGTTTATATTATTATATCTTCTAGGATATTTTCTATTACCTTTTTAAAGCGACCTTAAGAGCTCTCTATATCCTAATTATTAAGGATGAATACTCGGGTAAGCTATAGGGTTTCCCCCTAATATAATAGTCGCTTAAGGAAGTCTTTATAATACTTTTCTACTTTAAACGCTAGGTTAGAAGGCAATGCGGATTAGTAATTTATATTATCTGCTAGGATAATAAGATAGCTATAATCGCTATTAATAGCAGTATATACTAATACTAGGCAAAGAATAATAGAATTATACTTAAGACGCCCCTAGTAGATATAAAGGAGCTAATAAGCGGTTTAGAGCGTGCTAGTTAGGAGGCGATTCTAAGAGGTATTAAGATATAAGAAGAAGCTAATCTTCCCCTAGAAATATAGCTAGAGTTAATTCTCGCAGGGATTTATCTTTTTAACTAATCCCTATAGCAAAAGACTAATTAGAAGTTGCTAAATTAAGTCGAAGAAGAATAATATACTTAATACTTCTATTAGTAGGCCCCTTCCTATACGTCTGCAATTAGGAGAGACCTTTAGCTATACTAGGGATAGATATATGCGTACGGTTATTATGTATACCTGCTCGAAAAGGAACGAGAAAAAGTATAAGGAAGAATATACTATAAGGTATATCCGCAGGGATATATTAGATACCTAGTTAGGTATATTAATAACATATATAACTTATATAGGATCTAGGTGCCCGCGCTCAAGAGAGTGATTATTATATGTAATATATAGTTTAATAAGTCGAAGTTCTACTTAAAAGAGGATAAATATATAGCAATACTAGCTGAAATTATACGTTATATTATTAAATAGGAACTAGAGCTCGAGTTATTTTTAAATTCAGTACTCGAGCTTCTAGGTATATAGGAATAGGCTAACGACGTAGTAGAAGATACTCTTAAAGAGCAAGAGACCTTAGTTATATAGTTATAAGACGTTATAACGCATAAGGAAACCCGAAAGGAGGCTCTAGGATGTCTTCCTACCCCTAAATATACTCTAGAACCCTAAGTTATAATTAGGAGCTAGAGAGGGGAAGCTAACGTGCTAAACTTATCTTATAACGAATCTCGCGAATAAACTAAGGAGGTTATAAATATTTCAGAAGGGGATAATAGTACTTATACTACTTCTAATAAAAGTTAGAATAAAAATAGTAAACCCTAACTTTAACTTAGAATACTAGTATTAGATATAAATAAAGAGAAGAAAGTATTAATACCTCTCAAGGACCCTTCTAAGTTAAAAGATAAGATACCTAGAGTTATAAACTAGGCGTATAAAGCAAAGGGCTTAGAAAAGGCTCTGAAAAGAGCCTATAATTAGAAGGATTATAGAAAGGCAAGCTATTTAAGCTAATATAATTAATAGCCTCTAGAGCGATTTAGAGACTTCATTTTATTTATTAATAATATCTCAGGGACTTATTCTAATATAACTAATAAGAGATATAAGTTAGAATAGCTATTCTCCGAGATTAAATACTAGGAAAAGGTTATTCCTATTAAAGACTAATATGCCTAGGAGGCCTTCTTTATAATATTTATACCTAATATAAAGAAAGCAGTAGAAGAAGGTTTTTCTAGGTATATAACGCTTTATTTATATATATAAAGTCGCATTAGAAGTTAGAAATAGGAGCATAATAACGAGGATTTAGAATAAGATATATATATATTTAAGCTCTAATTGCCTCCCCGAAGCTAGAAAGAACTTCTAATACTTCTAAAACGTTTATATAAGCGCTTTATAGAAGTAATAAAGCTTTAAATCAAGAAACTACGAGAAAAAGGAATATAGCGAGAAATTAACTAATAATCTGTACGATTAAGACCCCTACCTCTGAAATAGGTATTTATATATAAGGTTAATATAAATAGCAATCTAGAGCGTTTTAAGGCTAGGATCTATATATAAGGAGACCTCTAGCAAAAGAGCAGCCTAGAAAATACGTATATAGCGACTCTCGCTATAAAAACGTTTCGTATTATAATAGCCCTAGCTACTTAATTTAACCTTAAAATATAGCAATTTAATATAGATAACGCTTTCCTAAACATAGAGAGGGATTTAAATAGACCTCTAATTTATTATTAACTCCTAGAGGGTTTTAAATATAAAGGAAAGTATATTAAACTTAATAAAGCTTTATATAGCTTTAGAGATATGCTGCTCCTTTAGTATAAGTATTTCTTAGTAACTCTAAAGAAGCTAGGACTCGCCCTAAGCCTAGAAGAAGTATATCTCTTCTAGGATCCTAAATATCAGGTTCTAGTTTTATTCTATATAAATAATATTCTTATTCTATACTACTAGGAATATTCCTCTAGAGCGAAACGGATTATAAATAGGCTAAAAGCTGAATATAAACTTAAAAACTAAGGTGCTATTAAGTATTACCTCGGGATCTAAGTAGTTAGGGATCGTATAGCCCGGAAGGTCTATTTAGTATATAACTTATATATTAAGAAGGTTACTAAGCGTTTCTATCTTTAAAAAGGAATATATCCTATAACTCTATTACCCCTTAAGGAAATTAAGAAGAATAAGGAATAAGCTTCTCCTATATATATAAAAGAGTACTAGGAGAAAGTCGGTTCTATATTTTATTTAGTAATAATAGTATATCTAGATATAGCTTTTATAGCTATATATCTCTCGTAGTTTCTTACGAACCCTTCGTTAGCCTATATAGTAATAGTTAACTAGATGATCTAATACCTCTATGTAATATATTTCCTCGCTCTTTGCTTTAGAGATATAGGGGGTATATAAGCTCTCTAGATTATAGGTAATACCTTATTTATAGATAATAAAGAAACGTAGAGATTAGCCTAAGGATATATTATATTCCTCTTTAGAGGTGCGATATATTAGAAAGCTATATATTAAAATACTATTATAATATCTATAATAAAGGTAGAGCTTCTAAGCCCTGAGAATATTATAAAAGAAGTAATAGTACTTAAAAGACTTTTCTAAGATATAGTATTAAATATAGGAAAAGACGTCTAGAAGATTAATTATAATAATTAATAGATAATCCGACTTATAGTTAGTAATAGAGAATATATTATAATATATCTCTACTATATAGATATCTAGAACGCGTAGTTATAATAGAAGTTCTAAAAGGGTAGCTTTAATATAGGTTATATACCTATAGACTTAATACCTGCTAATAGTCTTATAAAGAACCTTTCTAGAGGCAAGTTTAAGTACTTCTACTTGCTACTAAACCTAGTAGATATATATATACTTATTATAAAGGATATAAAGTAGGAATAGTTAGAAATAAGGGGGTATAGCAGCTAAGAAAAGTCTATATTTAGCCTTATAGCTAAGAAGCCTAATATAGCTTATAAGAGCCTAAACGTAAGTCTAAAAATACCTAAAAGCGAATATTATCCTAGGCTAAAGCCCTAAATATATATAGAAACTGCTAAACCTAATAATAAAGCTTAGCTCTAATAAGTATAAGAAGTAGTAGTAAATATATCTAACTAGCTTTACTAGTATTAAGCTAAGGTAGCTATAAGGAGTCTGCTAGCTATAGCAGGGCTAGGGGGGACCCCCTATCTATTATTAAGCAGAGAGAAGATAGCAGGCGTAATACTAGGGGTAATAAGTATAATAAGAGGGTTAATAGGTATAATAGGTATAGCAGGAGCTAGAGGAGGAGTAAGCATAGGAGTAGCTAGGGGCCTAAGAGTAGGTATAATAGGAGCGGGGGTTTTAGTAATATTACTCTAAGCGAAGGCGAGGGCGCACTAGATACTAGCTCTCTAGTAATTAAGATCCTATATATAAAGTTAGAAATAGATTAAAAAATGCTTCTAAAGCTTAAAAAACGCCTCTAAAATCGAGAGATATTTCT
>JAOQIF010000793.1:0-41038 GCA_026260285.1 Colletotrichum sansevieriae | reverse complement strand
CTAATAGTTTATACTAAATATACCTTACTTTTAATAGGATCCTTAAGATTGATTTATAACTACTACCTATAGTTATTTATATATAGGTAGGCTACCTATGGGATATAGGTAGGCTACCTATGGGTAGGTTAACCCATGGGCTGCGTTACCTATAGGCTTTTAATGTAGGCCAGACCTATGGGTAATTTGGGTACCCGTAGAGTACCCGTGGGTGATTTTGGGTACTACCCATTTTGGTACCCATGGGCTTTTTGCATCACTGTGCGCATCCATGAGTTGAGGAACACCGCCAACCGCTGGAATTGCTGAGAAGGACGGCCTTGCCACTCGCTGCCAGAGGTAAACGTTCATCACAGAATACCCCTACAACGTGAGTGACAGCCGGGAAACTATCCAATTAAAGAATCGGAGACTGGTCAACAGCTCAGACGATGGCGGAAGCTATGGCTCTTCCGGCCGAGACGTGGCTACACATCGCACATTTCAGCGAGAGACGCGACGTGGCCGCGTTGGTGAGCACCAACCGTCGACTGCACGGCCTCATTAACCGGGAGCCCTAGCGCATCACCATGAAGGAGCATCTGTACCCTCTCACCATTGGCGCTGTCCAAGCTGGGAATCTGGATACTCGAGACTCAGTTGACGCCTTTCGTCCTCAGTTCTGCAGTAGTTCGTTATCAACGAGGCCCCGGACTTCCAATAAATTTTGGGATAAGTGACTTGTTGGTAAGGGATCGTGTTCAATTGATGAAAACCATGGAAAACTATTTACGTCCTTAGAACAACAGGGGTTCAGCTTCCCCAGGCTGGGTAGCCCGATATTCTCCCGATAGGTTGCGAACTCGTTCGCGGCAGGTAGAGCATTCTGTCCACCCGCCGTCGAGGATATGAGTGACGCTGTCAGGACAGTCCAAATCGGAAGTGATTGCCTGCCCCACCTTCGACTTCTTCTTCTTCTTCTTCACCGGAGCCGCCCAGGCCCAGGGGTCTTCGGCCGCCAATGTTGTGGTTTCCGCGTCCTGTTCTGTGCCGGACTCCAGCCTTGAGGCGTCCGGAACTGTTTCCAGCTTCTTCTGCTTCTTTTTCTTCTTCTTCTCGGGAAGGGGAGAACTCGCGGTCCTCTCCATTGGCTCCAGTACATCCACTGAGCTTCCTTCAACCACTTTCACCTTCTTCTTCTTCTTAGGCTTCGGCTGACCACCACCAGGGCCTTCTTCAAAAGCTAGTGGAACTTCTTTCTCAGGCTCAGGCTCAGGCTCAGGCTCAGTCACAGGCTCAGGCTCAGTCATAGGCTCAGGCGCCGGCTCTGGCACAGGCTCAAGCACAGGGTCCGGCGCCGGCTCCGGCACAAGCTCGGTCCACCCACCCGTTGAACCAGCCGGTAACCCAGGCGATGACCTAGCCGGCTCCGCAAACTCTTCGGCCGTGGGCTGCTCAGGCACAGCCCAATCATCTGATGGAAGTGTCTCAGGCACCTCCGTCCCCTCTGGCAGCGGCTCAGCTTGCGTCGCAGAGATGATGAAGTGACGCTCCTCAGGCACCTCCGCTGCAGTTTCCAATCCATTCAAATGGACTTCGTCGTCCTCGAAAACTGGTTGTTTCTCATCAGCAACCGGTAATAAAACACGATCGTTTCGCGAGTTCTGGCAGCATAACAGAAACATGCTCTTCATCAGAAAGTTGGAATAAACCGAGCCGTGTTGAACGCATCCTAGGAATATCGACTCGTCCGGATACTTTGAGGTTCTAAACATGAGTCTTAGGCGTCGCTGCAGAAAACTCCTGAACCAGATATCGTCTTCGGCCAGGAGCTGGCATGCCTCAGAGGCCGAGACAACCACGTCTAGCGGCGTCAAGTAGCTAGCTAGTCTCCACACCTGTTCTTTGGCCAACTCCACCAAGTCGGAGAGACCGTAAGCCCTAGCAGCACAGTAGACATGAACGCTCGTCACGAACTCGGACTTTTTGACGCTGATGTTGGCATCGGAGATTGTGTTGGGCTCATGCTGTAAATGTCTCTGTCGGAGGGTCTGCCAAGTCCCAGTGTAAAGATAATGAACCACCACATGACCGGCATCATCTGGGACCTCCTCCATGTGGATCTCGTGGAAGTTCTCGTCAGGCAGACTTGGTGGCGTAGGAATGATACGGCTTGCATATGGTAGCAGCAAGTCGCGCGGAACAAAGAACGGTATCTTGTTCCTGAAGTACACCCTAAAGCTTGGGCTCGTATATGGTCTGGATCCAAGCATACGTTAGGTCCCCTTTCTACCTCGTTTGGAGAGGATGCCACTCACGATAGCAATGGCTCATCTTCTGAAGCCAGAGGAAGGGGTGCGTCCGCTGGAATATCATCTGCCGCCGGCTCGTCTGGAAGAGATTCGGGTGGCAGAGGTTCGTCCGCTGGATGCTCTTCTTTTGGAGGCTCCTCTGGCAGAGGTTCTGCTGGCCAAGGCTCGCCAGCTGAATAATCTTCTAGCGTGAGATCTTCTGGTCGAGACTCATCTGCCGGAGCCGTCGGATATTCTACTGGAGGCATGAAGTCGACATGGGAGGCGACGTTGTCCTCTGCCTTTGATTTCTTTTTCTTAGCCATAGCTGTCGATGTCTTTGCGGAAGTCGTTGGGTTCTCGATTGTTTCCTGTAGCTGCTTATCGAACTCAAACAACGGCCGAGAACGCCGTTTATGATCTTCCAAGCGCAAAAATGGTCGAATGCGAGTCATTCGCACTGATCCCAAGAGATTCAAGGCATCTGTGCCTCATCCATCGACCTACATGCGCAAGCCTGCATTGCTGTGCTTCTCAGCACATGCATTTGCCACCAACAGCATTACGAAAGTCTTCAAAATAGAGCTACCCCTCACGGGACACCGTGTTCTCAGCTTGTTGAGGCTTGCATACTGCAGTTTAACCACCAATGATGTTCCGCCAGCATATGCAGCGGTTCTCTGTTGGTCCACGTCGCTTTAATTGCAAAAGCACCCTGCATGCTGCAATGCGTGAAGTCCATCAACTTGGCCCAACCAACCTGAAGTCTTCGAGAATGAGACCACCTTGAGAATATCGGGGATAGTAACGATCTCCTCACCTGATTTTGGACCGACGATTGATAACCTTTTCCGTACAGATGATGTCGAAAGGAAACCACTCGGCAATAGTGGGTTTAGGACAACTGAGATCTTAGGTATCCCAACTTGAAGCAATTGAGGGTCTTGGAATTGAGTTGATTGAAGACAATCAGTCGGAAAATGTTTATTTCGATGTTTCTTTCATTTTCTTCCAGCATCGTAGATCTTTCTTACCACTTACCATTTCCAACAATGATAATCTCCATCGAATTCATTACCAAGAAGGTTTCGGATCACAAATGAATCTGAAAATGGCAAACGCCACGTTGAAACCTCTATTGATTCTTCATGCCCTGCTCGCCGTGATCGTCGGTGGCCACCTGAAGTCCTTTACAGGTGGAATTCGAATTGAAAGCACACATTCATGCCAGACCCAAAGTTTTGAAACCTTTCTTACAGGTACGCCTTTTGCAGCCTTCGCAGAGGTCACTTAGATGTGGAGGGGTGGGCTTTTCCTCATACACTGTGGGCTTCATCCTAATCCCAGCCCATTTCTTCAGCCGATAAGCTACTCGCTCGACATAACAAGTTTTGTCGATAGTGAGATTCCCGAGTTGTTTGCAGGCTTTGCACCGCTGGTTGTAGACGATTGCGTTATAGCCGTTGTCTGGATATCCTTTGATATCGATAGCCACTTGCCCACTAGTCCAGGACTTTTTGGAACAAGAGACGTTGTCGCAAGTGAATTTCCCCATTAACGAGGTTGAGTAGAAGTTATTGGATATTTTTCTGCTTCTTTTGCCAACCCAGATAGCGATAAAGTAATCGGAGACGGCGCTAGCGACGTCCTCGTGAAGGTCCGAGAACGTGAAAGTGGCCTTCGTCACACCACTAGACTTAGCAGACTTTCCCCTTGCCATGTTGATAATAAGGAAGCTGCTTGAGATGAAGGAGGGTTGGTTCAGTTGACCGATTGGAGGGTGCGCAGGAAGGATGGTCTGCGATGTTGGAGGGTGACATGGGACGACATAGCAGGCGTTTTATGAGTTTATGGACGTCGTGTACTCTGGGGATGGTATAATGGCTGGAGGGATGAATCGGCTGACGTTTATTGGGCGCCAGAAATGCAAGGTTCAAGACTTGGGCACCCAAGAGGAAGTAATTTCCGTGCGCCTATGTTGGAGGCCGACCACCCCAGGGCTCTGCACGACTGTGTTGGATGCTTCCTACCGATTAGGTCATTTCAACATCCAATTGAAACGCAAGACATCATGGATTCAAGAATATATTGGAAATGATGCGGTCGATCTGTTGATGTCAAGCGGCGCAATTCCGAAAGACGATCTTGGCCTTGAAAGTGCGAAACATACCTTTTGACTCACTATTAGAAAATCCCCAAAAACAAGGATTAACTGTCTGGGAGCAACAAAATAGCCGCAATGCTCTTTTATTCCTTGAGGCAAGCACTTCACAGACACTCAGCTCAAGGTGCAGGCCAACCCTCAGGGTTTGATAGTCCTCGCTTTCCACACCTACCTGAGATGTGAGCCATGCGATCCAAGTACTCACTACGGTGAGTATTCGTGGAACATCGGAGGAAATCCGAAATTCGCCATTCAAATCAGAGTCGCCGGTCTGATACTTTTCAAAGCGCGACATGGTCCCGCACCGACCTTCGGACAAGCCACGCCGCAGAGCACATTGAAACAAGCGGCAGAATTGTCCTGTAGCTCATTGGTAGAAGGGCTGTCATAATTCGAAAAGCCTGTGGTTTGTCCCCTGCCTTAGAGCTCAGACTTTGCGACGATCTCCGCCTTTGAAAATGAAACCTCCCTACCACGATGACACAAACAATCACCCAACAACTGACCCATATGTACGTTTGGCTCATACTATTAGCTCGTGATGTTGAAGTACGCGACCGCACATGCGAATCCTCAAGGCGCAGGCGACGCCCGTCCTACAGCCGCCCAGATAATCGCCGATGAGAGACTCCACAACGCACTCGTCAATAAAACAATCTCCATCAGCGGCGCGAACCAAGGTATCGGTCTCGAGACAGCCCCCGCGTTGTACTCGACCGGTGCCACCATCTGTCTCGGCGTTCGCGACCTCACTCTCGACCACAACTGGTTTTCATACGAACCGTTATAAAAGGCAGGTCCTCAGTCATGAAAGCATCGGGATTCGAGGAGATGAGGGAACAGGAAGACATAGCTCTCGGGATCGATGCAGAACATGTGCGTCGCGGTCTCGCATCCTTTGAAGCCGTAGAGAACCCCATTGTGACAGAATGCGCCTTCACTCGGATTCTTGTGCACACGAAGTACAAACTGCAGGTTACGATATTGACCACGATCGGACTCGAGGAAATTGTGGATTGACTTACGGTCGTGTCATCGAGAGTTTCTGATACCATGACCCGCAATGACTATTCCCATGAAGTTGCAATCGCTGATGCAACGCATGAAGACGTTTTGTCGAGGCTTCGTTACCAAAGTTAGCGGTCGAAATTAGCTATGTCACGCATCCTAACTTCGGATTTGAGGATCAGATGCCGCTACAGATTCATCTGGGCCGGAAAAAGCTCCGAAGCTTTCAGACCCATCTTTTGAAGTCCTGCGCCGTCCTGTTCTCATCTGCCGCATCAACATCGAACCATAGAGCCTGGACGCGACAAGACCTACCACTAAAAGACATTCTCTGGCTACTTGACCGCCAATGTTGATCGGCCAATCTTAGACTACACCTCGACGTTTGGAGGTCGTCGCCAACATACAGACGCAATGACGAGTCCCAGTAGAATCGCCGCATGCCATGCTTCACCCATCTTGACCGACAAAGCCGTATCTCTCATTCAACAAGCTGCCAAGAACAAGGCCAACCTCGTCGTCTTCCCCGAAACATACATTCCGGCATTCCCCGTCTGGTCCGCCGTCAGACCGCCAACAGACAACCACGACTTCTTCAAACGTATGGCTCTTGAGTCAGTTTATCTTGACGGCGAGGAAGTCGGATCCATTCGAAAAACAGCAAAACGGTTGAATGTCATGGTCAGCGTGGGCATCTCGGAAAAGGTTCGCTCTAGCAGCGCCACGCTGTACAACTCGAATATCATCATGGGCAGCGACGGCGAATCATAGTTCACCACAGGAAACGCATGCCAACCTTCTTCGAAAAGCTAACTTGGGCACCCAGCGATGGGTACGGACTACGACTGGCCGAGACACGTTTTGGAAAGATCGGAAATTTGATCTGCGGCGAAAACACGAATCCTCTCGCGAGGTATGTTCTGATGTCTCAGGGAGAGCAGATTCACATCTCGACCTGGCCCGCCAGCTAGCCAACCAGGATACCCCCACCCAACGCTACGGAAAGTGACGGAACCTCCAGCGTGGCGAAGGGTGCCAACTACGGCAATGCCGCGGCGAACAGAACGCGTGCTGCGGCGTATTGCTTCGAGGCGAAGTGTTTTGGGGTCCTTTGCTCGGGGGTGCTTGGCGACGACGCTATCGAGATGATATCATCGGGTTCAAGCCAGGCCGAGCTTGTAGCTCAGGCGCTGAAAGATTCTCAGCGCGGCGCCACCATGTTCCTTGACCCGGCCGGATCGTTGCTGCACGGTTTTACAATAGACACGGACAGGCAAGAGAAGAAGTCCACCGAGTTCCTGAAGGCTTCGGAGGGCATCTTGTATGCGGATATGGACGTTGGAGATTGCATAGAAGGCAAGCAATATCATGAAGTAGTTGGTGGTTATCAACGACTGGACGTCTTTGATCTCAAGGTTGACCGGAGACGAAGGGAGCCAGCGACCTCGACTGCATGCGGTGACACCGTAAAGGTTGCCACAGTCAAGAGTGCCGTGTCAGGTAGAGTATGACAACAGATAGCTAGATATCTCAGGTTCTTGAGTCGCCCAAGTCGCGTATCAAACGTAATCATATCGCTTTCTCTTGAGTTGAACCCGACAAGTTGATGTTCTTTGTCATACGTGTTCTCTGAATAAGGAGAACCAGTTCTGCACTCATTGACACTACATATACCCAAAGTTCAAGTTGATATTGTTATATTAATGCTGACCTATGTGTTGAGAGATTTCAGGATTCCGGAAATCAAATCGCCAGAATCAGGCTGGAGCTTGTCGATGGAGTCGCCGACGGCCATGTGAAGGATCAAAGATTCGAAGATTCGCTCGCAACAATGAGCAGGTCTTGGGTCGAGCGAAAGCTTAGGTGTGCTCATAAAACGACATGTTTATTCTGGTGCTGAGACTAGTCCAGCCTAAACACAGAGAGACACGTCTCGTGTATGCGGTCGCTGAGGCAGCCCCATGCAACTCGACTGAAAACCCACGTCGTGGGAGACCTGTAGGATGCTGTCAGATGTCTGCAACGCTAGATGCGTAAGCGGAAGCCGCCGAATCTCCATGGAGAGAGTATCGAAACTGACTATGGCCAAAGCGGACGTTCTCCCGCCGCCGCTTGCGACGAGGAGTTGACATGGATGAGGATGTGAGCTTTCCAGGTGGTTGCGAAAGCGCCGAGCGGCGGGAATTCCGGTGGCCGGGGAAGTCGGGTAGCCGGATATTCCGGGTTATTTCCGCCAGCTGAGTAAGCAGATCTCCCGCTGATACCAACGTCAACTGGTCTCGTGACCTCGCGCTTGATTCGCAGTGGAGGAGGGCCGTGCGCAAGCTGCTGTCAATCGCAGCGCCATGGGGACCTGGAAGGAGGCGACTGCCGCTTGCGACATGAAATGCCCAGATTATTGACGGCTGTCTGAGGTACCCGCCTAACACGCGTGCTAGAGCTCACCTTTTTCGTATTCACAACTCATCGAATACTTTCCGCACCTTTCACACTCCTGCAATCCACAGACCAGGCTGTCCATCCATCGTGACTGCTGCGATCGCAGTGAGGTAATTATGGGGGCCCCGTCTGCAACCGACCCGAGCTCGGCGACCCGCTCGCCCTACGGCACTGCGGACACCAAAACCGGAGGCGGAGGATTCACACGCCAGACGGCCGTATCATCGCCACTGGGAAAGAGGAAAACGACCGGCGTCGATGATACTTCCCCGACCAAGAAGATCAAGACCAAAGATGCTGGTGGCGAGAAGCGCCTCCGCCGATTCCGCGCGCAGCCACCTCAGAACTTTCACGACGTGTATAGTCGAGCTTTGACGCAAAGGTACGACGCTGCGTGTTGCGATCTTGTGGACCCTGACTCACCTGGTGCCCATAGGTTTTACGTTCTTGAGCGTCGCCGATGTGGTACACCTGAAGCTCCCGAGGAAGAGGTCGAGTTGACCGGCTCGACCGGCAATATCTACACCGTCAGGATAGGCCAGCGTCCGACATGCAGTTGTCCGCACTTCCTCAAGGGCAACCAATGCAAGCACTGGCTATACGTCATGGCCCGCGTCCTTCGCGCCAAGTTTGAGCACACCTATCAACTCGCCCTCCTCACAAGCGAACTGAAAGAGATTTTCGACAAGGCCCCTCCTATCGACAACCCGTCCGAGTCCTCCCACGACAAGAACCGGAAACCCGTCGAGGGAGACTGTCCCATTTGCTTCTGCGAACTCGAGGTGGAAAGCAAGGAGACCATCGTTTGGTGCCGCGCCGCCTGCGGTCAGAACATACACAAGAAGTGCTTCGAGACGTGGGCTGCGACGAAGCGTAAGGGCGGGTACGGCGCCTCAAATGTCACCTGCCCATATTGTCGGAGTGTTTGGCAGGGTGACGAGGATATGGTGAAGAAGATCAACAAGGGAAGACAGCCCACCTCTGAGGGCTACGTCAACGTAGCTGATCAGCTGGGTATCAGCACTCGAAGAGGTACGTCTTGCTCTTGTGTATGAATTGATTCAGGCTAATAGTTTGTCAAAGATTACAGCACCTATTCGAGATGGTTCAGGGGCCATGATTACTACTGAGCATCACTCTTTATCGAAGTGTTGTCGCACAGTTCCGAAATTTGGCTGTGCTTGTCTGAATTTTTGGAAGACATTTGAAAATACCCAGAAGTTCGGGTAATAGTTGAGGGCACACTGCCAACAGGAGAGATAGATTGAGGTTGCCAGTGATTTAGTTCATACCATTATTCAAGTTGTCCAACACCTTGAGGCGTCTAGAGTGATGGTCCAAGGGACTCCAAAGCTCATTAAACAGTTTGAATTCATGCCACACTGATCACTAACTTTTTAGAATCTCAGTGACAGGAGCAATGCTAGTCCACAATGATGGTCGTGCAGATCTACTGCGTCTGCTTTTCTCTCTCCGCCTTCATCTTGGCGTCTTCCTCCTCAGTCTTTGGGACCTTGACCATTGTCGGCACAGTTACCGCATTCAGCTTTCTCAATGCCTGCGAGAGGGTCAGCCAACGTCTAGCCACCCGGAGAAACCTCCGCCTACCCAGAAGGGCCGCCACAAGGAAACACGACAGAAGATGGCCACCCCAGCCTGCCTCAACAATCCAACGCCGGCCCAGAGCGCTCTGGAGTATGATACTTTCAGAGCTTCACGTACCTGAGAAAACGCATTGTCAGGAAGCTCGTTGTTCCACTTGTCGTTCACCTTCACAATCTTGCCGTCGTCGCCGACTTGGATTTGCACGACGCTATCCATGGTTTGCTCCGACTTGATGCCCTTGACCGTGTAGCTGTTCTTCAAATTCAATTCGATGGGATTTCCGGCTGAGGTGACGGTGTGTGACTGGATCTTGATCGGGTTGAACAGCGCAGGCAGGCCGTACCATTGCGCGGCGAACTTGTCGAAACCCTCCGCGACAGTGATGTTGTCCTGGAAAGTGGCATTCTTTGACCACAACGAAAGATGCTTCAGGGTCGGGTTCCCCTCAAAGAGCTATCCCACATCATCATCAGCGTCAGCTTTCATAGAGCGGCAGACATCGGCGTCCTTACATCAAGCACGCTGCCGACCAGCACCTTTTGCTGCTGCGACAGCGAAACACCGGACTTTTGGACGATGTCAGTGTTCTTGATTCCGATGGACTCGAATGTCGGCGCATCCGCGGAGGCAGAGGCCTGCGCCTTTGCCGTCTCTGAAGGGGTTCCGGCGGACATGTTGCGCTGGGCTCGTTTGGCAAATGATTTCGTCTCGGGATGGGTCAGGACCTGCTTTGCGATGTGGCGGGCGGAGGAGTGCATGGATGCGATGCTATGTGGGAACGAAAAAGAGTGTGTTGCAAGAGCGGGGGGCCCGGGAATAGAAGAGGTGTCGAACTTTGCGGCGCTGGGAGAGCTGCATCATGATGTGCCACGGACACGGTCTTGGACGTGTTCATCGCGTCACCGGGCTTGGTAGAGACATGATGATGATGACGACCCTGGGTGACGTCATGACTTGGATTCATGCAAAAAGGACGTGTCACGAGGCGCATGCGCACAGCATGCGAGAGGCTGCTTTGGGGGAGTTTGCATATGGGATGAATGAGCAATGAATGATGCCATCTGATCTCCGTGCCTCTGTGGCGGAAGCTTTCTCGCCGACGCACCGGCTCCGAGCGGAGTGCTAGGACCGGGAGGAGACCGCCGTCTGGACCCACTTTCGGATGACGCATGCCGCGCGACCTCCGGAGACTAACGGATCCCCATTACAAAGCACAGGAGAAGAGATCTACAGTAGAATTCCAAGATATATTGCCACAATTCGATAGCAATCCCCAGACTAGAGCATTCAATGGCTAGCGACTGATTGCTACCTTGAGACCCCGTATTAAAAGAGGTAAGACGTCCTTTCCTACTGAGGTTAAGGTATCTCTATAGACTACTTTTAATATTTATTATAGAATACTCCTATAGTATAAGTAATAGCTAGGAAATAATCTAATTAAAGAATTAGAGACTAATTAATAGCTTAAATAATAGTAGAAACAATAGCTCTTCTAGCTAAGATATTAAGAAACGTCCTATAGGGCCATATTTATAGTTACTAAAGAGCTTATTCTATTATAACGAGAGTAGCCGTAACGTAGCTACTTATAACTATAGTTAGAGGAATAACCTAGAGAAAAGTTATTCTATACCTAATATAAGTTATATACCATAGTAGGAACGGGTATTACTAAGGGTATTATAATATACCCCCCTAGATATATTAGTAGCTAGAAAGGCGCCTAACTATATAATATCCCTTAAAATTTCTAAACATAAAGCGATATATATATAAATAACCTATTAATAAGCCTATTTATAGAAAAAATAATAAAATAAAATTATTTATATTATATATAAGTAAGGTATAAATAGTTATAGTTTTCTACCTTTATAACTATTACTATTATTATTATAATACCCTTTATTTACTAACTTTTACTAATAATAATAGAGTCTACTATCTCATATTAGCCTAGGTAGAGTAGCTACTATTATATTAACTCTAAATAAAATAACCTAGCTACCCTCCTATCTTCTTAACTCTTCCATATCTATATTATAATAACTATATATATATATATAACTTTTATCCTAGTAATAACCTTAACTCGCGCGCGAATATATATATATATATTATAAGGATTTTTAAGGCTATATTAATATACTAATATATTTATAAATACCTCTTAGAAAGAAAACTAGCTAAGCTATAACCCTCGAGAAAGCGCGCGCTATTAAAAATAAGAATAAAGCAAGGGGTAGAGGGGTATAACCCCCTCCCCTAAAGAGCAATAAGAAGGTTACATATATATTAATCCTTCTTATTATTAATATATATTATATTAAAACATTATATAGTAAATAGAAAGAAGAAGTAGAAGTAAATTATAGAGAGTAGCTCTAAGGGTAAGGGATTATAGCTTAAGAGGCCCTAGGGTTACCTTCCTAAGTAGTTTAAGAAAATAGCCCCTAGTATATTATACCCTCTTTATAATCCCTTTATTCTTATAACTATATATTAGAATATTACTAACTTTTATTATTATTACAATTCCTAAGCAGATAAATAGAGAAGAGAGAATTAGCAAGAGTAGTTTAGAGGCCCTTCCCAGCTCTGCTCCTCCTAGTAGAGACATAGAGGTAAAATAAGTACCCCTATTTAGTAAGCGCTACTTTTAGTATATTTTAAGTAAGCCCTTAGGCTTATTAAATAGAAAATACTTACTTAGTATAGTAAGTAAGTATAATTATTATTATAAAGGGAAAGTACTCTGTTAATAGCTAAATACCCCTACTATTATTATAACCTACTAATATACTAAAGCTAAGGCTTTAAAGAACCTAGTAATTAGAAAAATAAGATTCTATATATACTTCGTTTTTATAACTATCTTCTAATACAACTTATAGACCCTTACTTATTAGAAAGCTATACTCTATAAGGCTATTATTACTTAGCAGGAGTAGATTATAGTAATAAAAAAGGGTAGTAATAATAAGGGTTTAAGTAGGACTCCTAAGGTAATAAGTAGTTTTAATATATATAGTATTATTACTCTATCTCCTACTATAGTTCTATTTAAAACCCTAGTACTTAGTATAGGTATACCTATACCTTATCTACCTATTAGTAATATAGCTATTATAATATACTATATAATTAATAGTCTTATTAGTATATATTTACTAGAAGTATTACTACCCTTATACTAACTTCTAATAGATTAATATAGGTAAATCCTCTGAGGTTAAGTAATAGAAAATTAGTATTTTAAGGTAGCTGTTTAGAGCAAGTTATATTCTTTTATTTCTATAAGAATAACTTTAAGCTCCCTAATTAATAAGCTATAAATTAATTAGAACTTTAGCGCTACTAGCTCTCCTATACTTATTTAGAGTATCTTATTTGTATTATAATTATTCTCTATATATCTTTTAGATTAAGAAGTAAATAGAACTATTTATACTTCTTATAATTAAGAACCTTTATAAGACTATTAGCTAGTATATTATTTATTAGTATATATACTATGCTAAGTAATCCTCTAGTATATTCTTGTTATAGCTAGATATTCTAAATATTAATATACTATAGCTTAGTTAAGATTCATTTCTTTTTACGTATTATGAGTTAAATTATATATTAATTATTATAATAAATCTTCTAAATATTATTAAGTTTAAGAGCAATATCCCCAAGTAGCTTCTAAATTATAATGATCTCCTTAATAGTATATTCGAGGCTTAGAAGCTCCGCCTCTATTATTAATATTATAACTATAGTTTATTAAGTTGCTTTCTATTAAATTAATCCTCTAAAGAGCGAGATTATATACCCTTAAGATAACCTCTATATTTCCTTATTATTTATAAATAAAGCATTACTTATAATTAATAATACCTATTTACCCCCTAAGTTACTAAAATGTATTACAAGGTAATAAGTATAATATAAATACTATATAACTTATTTAGTAATAATATAATAATAAGGAGCAGGGTTTATTAGGTATCTTAAGAATAGGGAGTTTATAAAAGTAATATTAGGTTAAAACATAACAATAATATAGAGTATAAAGCTAATCTTCTCTTAGAAACTCTTTATTTCTAACAGTATTATTATTATTTTACTCTTTAGAAGTAATAAGTTTAAAAGAGGGGTTACTAGAGCTCTTAAGTTAAGTGAGTTAAACTTCTTTATAACCCTCTTAATATACTAGTTATATAAAAGTTATATGATTTATATAGCTTCGTTATAAATAACTCTAATTCTAAGATAATACTTAACTAGGCCCTATTCCTTTAGCTTATACACCTTTTATAAGCTAGTAATTACTCTCTATATTACTTTATTATAATTCCTATCGAAAAGAATAAGGAAGTTATCTATATAGAAAATAATAAGAACCTTCTTATTAATTAACTAAAAAAGATATAAGTCTTTGCTTATAAGTATAAGGCCTAGGTATTAGAGGGTTAAGGAGAACTCCTTATACTAGAGTAGTAATATATCCCTTAGCCTATAGAGCGTATAATATAGTTTAATATACTTTTTAAGCTCTATAAAGCTATCTATTAGTTTATAAGTAATGGGGTCTTTATTTAGGTCCTAGGAAGCATTTAGGAACGTATTACTCATATCAAATTATGTTACGGGCTACGCTATAGCTGGCGTCTGGGCAGTGCTGCAGACCCGAAGAATTCTGCCCTTAACGACCGCTCTCGCTTAACGTTCGCCCTATATCCGCTTTTCTATCGCATAGGGGACTTCCTAGGAAAATCTTCCCTTCCTTAGCTTAGATTACTATAATTAAGGTACCCCTAAGTTAAATAAACCCGGGCTAGCCCCTTATATATCTAAGCTCCCTCTCTACGCCCGCCTCGCTAGTTATATAGCGCGATAGATAGCAGGTAGGAAATAGAACTAGCTATGCCTATAGTAGCTAGTCTAGAAGTACTATTAATAAGCAAGGAAGCATTTAAAGCAATTTATATAGCGATTAATAAGCTTAGTAACTAGCTCAATAGCCTAATAACTATATAGCAACCTAATAACGAACTAACTATAGAGCTCTAGCGAGATATAGCGGGTAGCTACGCCCTAGCTCTATTAATACTATCCCTATAGCTAGAGACTACTTAGGAAGCAGGGGGCACTTAGCAATTAAAACCCCTTCCTAACCCCCCTAAGTTCGGAGGAAACTGCAATAAGTATACTACGTAGGCATAATAGATATATAATAAAGTTAGGATAGACTAGGACTTCTACCTAAGCAATCAGGAGGCCTAGTATCTTATTAACTCCTGCCTAGAACCTAAAGTATAGCTAGTAGTTATAGCTTTCTATAGCTTAGGGGGTAGTAATAGCTTATTCGAGCTAGATACCTTCTTAGCATACCTAGACTATACCTATAGTAACCCTAATATTATAAGCAAGGCTCTTAGAAGACTCTTAGAGCTTTAAATAAAGTATAACAAAGCCTTCGCCTCGTTCCTACCCTATTTTGAATGCGCTATTATAGAAGCAGGTAGCATAATATAGCTAGATAGTATCTAGATCGACTACCTATATAGGGTATTATCTTATAAGCTCCTCGACTATCTAGTTAACTACCTAACCCCCTATAAGTATGCTAAATACGTTAGCTTTATATAAGATATTATATAGAAGCTAGAGGGATTATATTATATTCCTAATACTTCGCATTAGCTTATAATATTTAGATTAAGAGTATTACCTGCTAGAGTAGATATAGATAGGGATATTAGGATAATAGGTTTAGTGCGCGCCTCGCGCGAGGGCATAAGTAAAGGTCCTAATAAGGAAACGTACTACTATTTTAAGTATAACTAGATTAGTTACCTATAAAGGGACTACTAGAAGGCTAAGAAGTTAAAGGATAGTCCTAGAGTAGCAAAAGCTATTGAGGAAATAATATATTTAGACTTAGGAGAGGTTAAAGGCAAAGAAGACTCTTCTAACTTAGGAAATAAATAACCTTAGTATGAAATTAGGTATTAGAGATAATAGAAGAAGAGCGGGCTAGTTAGGAATAGTTCTAGTTAGAATATAGTATAAGCAGGCCTTTTATAATATTAGTAGTTAGAGTTAATAAAGGTACTCCTATTAATGCTTTAATAGACTGCGGATATAATATCTATATTATAATAGACTACTAGTATGCCTACTACCTCTATTTACTATATATCGACTGCTAAGCGTAGTAATTGCAAGGCTTTGCTAATAACTTAGCTTAAGCTATAGCGAAAGGCGTAGCTATATTATACCTCGAGATTAGAGGCTATATATAGCAACTCTTTGCTTATATAGTAAAAGGACTAGATATTAACCTCTTCTTAGGGAAGCTATAGATAGAATAAAACTATATCGTTTATAATATAGTAGAGAAGCGGGTATATTATAGGAAGGCGGGGGTTATTATTACCCTTTAAGGATAGAAAGAACCCTAGAGAGTAAGGGAGATCTAGGAAGCCTGCTAACTTAATACTACCTTATTTATAGCGATTTACTAGAGGGTTAGTAAGAGCTAGCTATCTAGGCTAGAAGTAGGAATATAGGTAGTAAGCTTAAGGGATATTAAAAAAGCGCTTAAGGTAAAGAAACTAGAAGACTATTTAGAGAAACTACTATAATATATTTATAACGAATTCGTAGAGCTTTTCAAGCTAGCTAAGTTATACCCCCTACCCTTAAGTTATCCTAGTATAGATTATAAAATCCACCTCGAGTGCAATACCTCTAGCTGAGAGGCGCCCTTGCCCTAGGGACCCCTCTATAGTATATCTAGGGAGGAGTTATTAGTATTAAAAAAGATGCTTATAGACCTGCTTAATAAGGGTTTTATTCAGGTAAGTAAGTCTCCTACTAGCGCGCCTATACTTTTTATTAGGAAGCCCGGCAGAGGACTATAGTTTTATTATAACTACTAAGTATTAAATTCAATTACTAAGCAAGATTACTACCCCTTACCTCTAATCTAAGAGACCCTCTAGAGGGTTAGTTTAGCGAAGTAATATACTAAACTAGATATAGTAGCTGCCTTCTATAAGATTCGTATAGTAGAAGGGTACTAGGAAAAGACCGCCTTTTATATATAATATAAGCTCTTCAAGTAGCTAGTCTATCTATTCGGATTGAGTAGAGCCCCTATAACGTTCTAATAATATATTAATAGCACGCTCTAGGAGTTCCTTAATAACTTTATAATAATATATATTAATAATATATTAATCTATAGCAGTAGCTCTTAAGCAGACTATAAGTAGAAGGTGCATAAGGTTCTCTAGGCCCTCTAAGAGGCTAGTCTTAACCTCAACCTAGCGAAGTATAAGTTCTCTATAAAAATAGTAAAATACGTAGGATTTATTCTAAAGGTAGGCGAGAGTATTACTTATAATATAGAGAAAGTATAAGTAATTATTAAATAGGAAGCGCCTACTTTAGTAAAAGGATTATAAAGTTTCCTAGGGTTTACTAACTACTACTAAGTATTTATATTAGAGTACTCAGGGGTTATAGAGCCCCTTACCCTCCTAATAAAAAAGGGAGCGCTATTTATCTAAGGTAAGGAATAAGAAGATGCGTTCTAGGCGCTTAAATGCTGCTTCTAAACTATACTAGTATTATATTACTTCAACCTATAAGCCCTAACTATAGTCGAGACGGACTGCTTAGGGTTCGCTTTAGGGGGGGTGCTAACTTAAGAAGATATATAAGGATAGCGCTATCCCGTTGCCTTCTACTTGTAGAAGCTAACCCCTACCTAATATAACTACCTAATCTATAATAAGGAGCTATTAGTAGTAATCGCTTATTTGAATATATAGGATGCTAAGCTAAGAAGCTACCCTAGGTTTAAGGTCCTTACTAATTATAAGGGCTTTAAATACTTTATATAAAAGCAACGTTTAATAGAACGCTAAAGTTGCTAGGCGGAGTAGTTATTAAGGTATGATTTCTACTTAGAATATTAACCTAGTCGCCTAGTAGCTATGCTTAATACGCTCTCGTGCTACAAATAGGATACCCTAAAAGGATAGGAGGATGAACGAGAGAAAGGGAGGGTAATCTAAATAATCCCTAACTCCGCCCTAGGTAAGGTAAGGAGGATAGTAATAGTTGAGGCCCTTATTATAATAGTATTCGAGGATCTAGCCCTTTAATATATATAGAACGAAGCTTAAGCAGAAGATAACTAGTACTAAGGGGCTTATTCTATAGTAAAAAGGGGCGACTAAAGCTTCTTTCCCTAGCTAGGCTTAAAACTATAGATTATTAAGTTTAGTATTAACACCCTTAGCTAATTAATATTCAGAGACCGGATCTAGGTACTAGGGTTAATAGATAAAAACCACCCTCAGAACGTGCTTTGAATATAGTTAATTTAGAAGTACTACGACTTAGTAATAACGGGCTACCCTAGTTAGAATAATACCCTAGCTATCCTAGCTTAGTAATACTTCTAGCTAGGGCAGTCCTCTGCAGTCTGCTAGTTTATAAGAAACTGCGATAGCTATAGGCGTGGAACGATTTAGTAATAAGCGAAACGCAGGCTTCTTTAACCCTTACTAGTCGTAGAATAGCTATATTGCGATCTTGCTATAGATTTTATTATAGACCTCCTATGCATAGTGAAAATAGGGTTAAGATACCTTTAGGTAATAGTTAATAAGCTCTCTAAGATAATAACCCTAGAAGGGATGCCTTCGATAGATATAGAAATATATATAGAACGCTTTATAAACTACTACTACTAATTTTATAATATACCGAAGTTAATTATTAGCAATAGGGGTAGTAACTAGATAAGTCGGTTCTAGCAACGGTTCTACGCGCTTATAAAGATCGAATAACGTTTAAGCACTACCTTTTACCTATAGATAGATAGAGTAATAGAATGTTTTAATCAGGAGATCTAGGCAGTCCTGCGGATAATAATTAACTTCGCCTAGGATAACTAGGAGGTTTACTTACCCTCTGTTTAACTAGCGATTAATAGCTGCAATATAGCTATAACGGGAGTAAGCCTATTCTTTTTTACCTATAGATATTATATCAACCTAGTACTAGTAGTATAGCCTGCGCTAGAGCCGTTGACCTCACGCGAGTTAGCTGCTAATAAGTTTATTAGTAAACTGAAGTTAATTATAGAGTTAGCCTAAGTAGCTATTACTATAGCCTAATAGACTATAGAATAATTAGTAAATAGTAAAAGGATACTAGCAGAACGCTATGAAGTAAGTAATAAGGTCTAGCTATTGCTAGCTAACTTCTATATAGAAAGACCCTATAGGAAGTTAGACTAGCTATACCTAAAGTATAAAGTAACTAGGGTAATCTTACTAACTATAGTCGAGTTAAACGTTCTAGGCAAGGTTTATAACTGATTTTATATTAGCTTGCTATGCTATGCTATAAACGACCCCCTCCTAGGCTAGGAAGTTAATAATCCCTAACTACCCCTGATTTTCGAAGATAAAGAGGATAAATAGGAAGTCAAGTCCGTTCTAGCTGCGCGCTAGAAGTATATAGGTAGGGGTAAGTATTATAAGTTATTAGTTAAATAGATAGGATATAGTTAGCCTACCTAGGAGCCCCTATAATCGCTCTAAGATAACTAGGCAGTAGATAAGTATAAAGAAAAGTATAGCCTAATAAATAAGAATAATAATAACCCCTAGTATACTATACTATAAGCTAGATAGTAGTTAGTAAGCAGGGGTAGGATAGAGGGATAATAGCTAGGCAATTTATAATTAGAAGAGTAAATATAAATAGGAAGCTCTATTATAACTTAAGGCTATAGGGAGGCGGAATAGGACCTAGGCGGGCCCTAAGTAGGCAGAAAGCGGGCAAATAGTAGGCGAGTAGAAATATTAGACCTAGGAAGATAACCCCTTACTCCTCCTACTCTTTATAAGTAGTAGTAATAGTATTAGTAAGCTAAGAAAAGGGGTTAGATTATTAGGAATAGAAGAAAGGTAGGAATAGGATAAACTTCGCAAAAGACCTTAGCTATATCTAAGTAAGCCTAGGCGAAGTAGTATAGCTACGCTTTATTAGGCTTAACTAGGAGGGAAAGCAAGGTAGTAATAATAATAGAGATATTAAGGATAGGAGTAGCTAGAGAACTAGCAGAGGGTATAGGGGAGGTATCTAACTTAATAGCAGCCTTAGTAGCATACTTTATAATAGCATAGGTATAGACCTCGCAGTTCTAAATAGATATAGTGCAAAGGAGTTCTATATAAGCCTCGATCTATATAAGGAGCTATAACTATTAGTAATAACCCTAAAATATAGGAATAGCGGAGTCTTACTAAGGTCCTCTCGTTAAGGCTGCAGCAAGTAAGGCAGTCTTAGCTAAGAGAAGCGAACTCCTCTTAATAGCAAACTATACTAGGGTTGCTCTAGTAGAACGTTAGCTCTATAGAGAAGGAATAGTAGGGAAGCAATACTTATATTAATATAAGCGGACTTAATAGCCTCGTTAGAATAGTAGATATAATAGATAATATTGCTTATAATATAATTAGTCTTATAATAGTTAAAGGGCGATAGGATAGTATACCTCGCTTAATAACGTTATAATAAGCTATAATATCGCTAGGCTTCTTAGCCTTAGCTATAGTAGATATATACTTCAGGTAAGGGACCTCGCGAAGAGGTCCCTAGGTCTTATCCTAGGGGATACTACTAAAGATAAGCTAGTATAGATAGGGACCCTAGTAGAATATTAGAAGAATACTAAACGAGCGGAAATTAATATACTATAAGGGGCTCCCGGGCGATAGGATATATTAGGAGGGGGTAGTCGAGGTAATTATATAGCTCCTAGCTAGCTAGGGCGTAGAAGGGATTATTTATAAGATCGAAGTTATTAGGGGTAGTCTCCTTATAATTAGAGAGGCTAGTAGAAGTAGAGCGGTTAGAGGGCGGGCCCTTAATAGGAGGAGGAGACTCTATCTCCTTATCGGAGTTAGGGAGGGGCTATATAGGGTTAATTATAGCAAAGCTATAGGGAAAGAGCGGGTAGTAACTTATAGGGAGCGCTATTATAGAGGCGAGGGAAATTAGATTAATTAGATCTGCGCGAGTTAGTAATTAATAGGGGTTCGGATATAATAAACTTATACTAATGCAGACCGGGAATATGCTAAAAACGCTGCTAAAATAACGACTTATTAGCTAAAATAACGTTATAACTAATTAATTAACTTATACTAGTTTGGGTTAATAGGTAGAGGAAGAAAAAAAAGACGAAGCAAACTAGGGGCATGAAAAATCATATTATTATAATTATTTACTTATAGGGCGTAGAGCGGCTAGCAGCCCGGATTAATATTATTCCAGACTAGCCCTTAGCCCGTGCTTAAACCCGCTACTTATATAAGGGCTAGGAGGAGGGGGCGGGGCACGTATTATAGGCTATGCTATAGCTAGCGTCTAGGCGGTGCTATAAACCCTAAGAATTCTGCCCTTAATAACTGCTCTCGCTTAACGTTCGCCCTATATCCGCTTTTCTATCGCATAGGGGACTTCCTAGGAAAATCTTCCCTTCCTTAGCTTAGATTACTATAATTGAGGCACCCCTGAGTTGAATAAACCCGGGCTAGCCCCTCACAATTATTTAACTTTAAGGTTAAATTATATAGTAATTACTATTATTACCCTAAAGATATAAGTAGTAAAAGTTGCTATATAAGTCTATTCAAGAACTAACCTCTCTTACTAATTGCTCTAAATATATATTCTTACCATATATTAATAAAGAATATTATCCTTATTAAATTTATAAGTAAATACCTACTTTAAAGGGATTAATCTCTTTATTATTATTCCTTAGTTAGTAATATACTATATTTCTATCTACTATAATTTACTTATTTTAACCTTAGCTGCTTCTTTAAAGCGAGTTTAGAGCGCTTATAGGAGGTTTAAAAGTTCCTTCTATAAGCAAGGTAGCTTAGTAAGGTTATTAGTAATAAAATTTTTCTAGATTATTATAGTTATATAAATAAGCTTCGCACTATAAATGGTAGTATAAATATAGCTATAGAGTATATAATACCCTATACTAGCTTCTAAACAAGCTTTTTACTAATTAGGTATAAAAGTCTTAAAAAAGCCAAATACCCGCTCCCGCTCTATATAATATTAGAGTAAAAACTAATAACTAGAGCGGGGTTCGCTTTCTATTATTCCTAGTTATAAGTTACTAGGTAGCAAATTATATAATTATTAGCTTTAATAAGTTTAGCTATAATCCTCCTAATTATATACCCAGTTAGACCTCTATTTAATATTAGCCTTCTCCTTATTATCCTAATATAGCTATATTAATGAATTTAAAAGCCTCCTATCTAAAGGTTTATTTTTATTACTCTTACTAACTTTAGAAATATCTTATAAAATAGGGAGTAGTTTAATTATAATACAATCCTTAATCTATTCCCCTTTAGAATTAACTTCCGCTATAGCTTTATCTATATAATTTATTTCTAATATATATACTATATCTACTGCTCTATCTATTAGAGCGAGGCTTTTATCTAGCTCTAGTATAGGATTAAGGGATAATAGCTACCCCCCTTTCTAGCTTACTTATCCCTTTAGAAGTTTTAAGTTTCTTCTATCTAGAGACTTAGTTATAGGAATAAGAGTTAATATAAGTAAGTATTCTTTAACTATAAGTATTACTATAGCTTTTTTTATTTATAATACCTAAGATCTAAAGTTTAAAATTAACTTATAATATAAGTTCTTTAATCTCTTTTACTATACTATAGATAATATCTTCTAGAATAGCCTCTTTATATTATCCTTTATATAAAACGTCTATTTATTAAACGTTATATTCTATATAATAATAACTAATTATAACGCAAAGATCTAGACCTTATATGGGTTATAGGTATTTAGAATATATCCTACTAGGTATTTAATATATCCCTATAGCACTACCTTAAAGCTTCTCTTATTAATTCCTCTCTCTTATTCTCTCTTAAAGGCGTAAATATAGTAGCTATAAGTATATATATATATCCCTAGTAAGAGCAAAGGTTATAAGTTAGAGCTGCTCTATTATTAAGTTACTACTATTAAAAATACTAGTAGAACTACTCCTCTTTAATTTATAGTAGTAAATACTAGTTATAGCGCTTAAGTAGGCTTATATTATAAAGTATTATTACTATTAATACTATCTTAGCTTATAGTTCTATAAGTAAGCTAGCTATAACAAGTATCTTAATTATTTAAGTTATAACTTCCTAACTAGCTTATCCCCCTCTATTATTTAGTTCCTTTATATATAGAGAGGTTATTTTAACCTCTATTCCTTTAGTATAGGTCTAATTCTTATACGCTATATATCTTATAAATAAAATTACTAACCTCTTAATATCTTATCTAATCTTATAAATTAAGATTCCCTTCTATTAAAATTATTTTAATGTATGTAGAGTAACTATAATACTACTATACGTCTTATTAACATATAAAAATATAAAGAGCTAACTAGTATATTTATTCTTAATAATAAGAAGCTACTAGTTCTAGTTAAAGCCTTCTAAGTAGTTAAAAAGATCCTATATAATTCTATAGTAAGGATATATTACTTTATCTTCTAATATTTATCTTAAGATTACTTATTTAATGTATATAACTATATAATATTACTACTATAGGTATATTATGCCCTTAATCCTCACCCCCTGAGTAGTAAAGATAAGCTACGTAAGAGCCTTAGGACTAAGGTAGCTAGTTTATAAGTACTAGAGCATCGTATTATTACTCCTATCTGGTAATAATATAAAAGAGGTATACTTCTATATTATAAGTATAAAATTTATATTATTAATAATAATATTAATACTTTAGGGGATCTGCTTAGGAATAGAATATAAGGAACAAGGCTTATATTTAAGGAAAGCGAGATTCGCCTTCTTAATAAGTTTCTTAACTATAACGCTATTCTTATAGGTTTTAAAATAAAGTATATAGTTATACCCTAGATACTAGATACCTATTTCTTTAAAGTAGTACTTTAGAAATAATATTAATATAGAAGTTCTCTATATATCCTATATTATAAAGTATAAAGTCCTCTCAATTCTTACCTTTTAGGCTATTAAGAGCATTCTTAATAATACATATACCTTTTATAATAATTAAATATAAAGCTATCCTAAAATTAACTTATTCTCTATTATAATACCTAATTAATAAGGGGATAAGTAAGATCTTATTATTTACTAGATATATCCCTCTATAGTTATCTAGGACTATAGACTTATATAATATATAAGATCCTAAGTAAGGAGTTATAAAAACACTTAAGTACTCCTTATCTAAGTTAACTATATTATCTCTAACCTTATTTAAGAGAGCTATATAAAAAGTAACTACTACTATATTAATAGGGTAGCTTAGATCTATATTAGATTTCTTAAATAAGCCCTTATTCCCTACCTTATTATTTTAATAATTCTTATTCTTATAGGGTATAGCATATAGCTAGCCCTTATAAGTAAGTTTAGTATAAAGATTAGCTTATTATAAGTTATTATTTAACTATTTATAGATCTAAGCTACTTATATATCTATTACTAATATATAAGGGCCTTTCTAGTAATCTCTAATAAAAGTAGCTTCTAAACAATTATAATTAATACTTAGCTATTAATAGCTTAATTTATATAAGTACTACTTACTACTAAATAAGTTATTAATTATAGGAATATTTAATAGGTTAGCCCTATCTATATCACTACCTAGTATTATAAAGACCCTAGCGCTTTATCCTTATAACCTTAAGTAGAGTATATCCTTATATAAGAAATCCTTAAGTATATCTATATATTAGCTTATATTAGAAACTAATATCATTACTTATTCCTATTTAAAGATATCCATAATCTCTATATCAGCCTAAATAGGTATAAAATAATAACCTATTACTTAAAGAAAGGTTTTTAAATTAGGAGTATTACTCGCTTTAGGAAGCTTAAGTTAAACAATATAGAGTTAAATGCCCCTAAAGTCCTTAATTTAAGTATTAGAGTTCATACTCCTATTTACTGTGTCTAAGATAAGGTTATACTCCTCTTAGATAGTAATAAAAATACTAGAATTACTTAGAGTATAATATTATTTGAAATTAACGATAAAGCTATAAAGAGTTATATCCTCTTAAGTAAGGAGTTTTATATATATAGGTATAATAATATTATAAGTAATAATCTCTATAACTAAATAATTAATTTACTTAAACTCTTAATCCTTATAGATTTACTTATAATCTTATATAATAAGTAAATAAAAATACTCTAAGTACTAATCTTATATCTATAGTATTCTTACTAATTATAACTAGAGTAGCTAGAAGCTAAAGGAGTTAAGCTTTATTTATTATTTGTATCTTAATAATAAACTTAGGAGTAGTTTTAAGAATATCTTATTCTAAAGCCTCTTATTTAAGTAGAGTAATATATTAATTATAAGCGCTCTTCTCTAATAGATACTAGGTATTAATATCCTAGTTTTACTTAATAATATATATATTAAGAGTTAAGGTTTCTAATAAGGTCTTGCTTAAGTATAAAGGTCTCCTTAGGTTATCTAAGTTAATATACTTCTAAACTCTACCTGCTTAGGCTTCTACTTAGACCATAATATATTAAGTAATAAACTCCCTATATATAATTAGGTAGTATAATACTATTATAATATTAGTAGGAGATATTATAATTAAGGTTATTTAGTAAAGGAGGACTTAAAATAATAGAGAATAATATATATTAAAAAGGAAAGAAGGAAATAGGAGAGAGGAAGTTTTAATAAGTACTTTTAATAGTAAAGGTATATTTTAAAATAATAAGTTAGGGGTCTAGTTGGAGCTAGGCTTATAACTATTAAGAAATATCTTACAGGGCTATATTTATAGTTACTAAAGAGCTTATTCTATTATAATGAGAGTAGCTATAACGTAGTTACTTATAACTACGGTTAGAGGAATAACCTAGAGAAAGGTTATTCTATAATAACATAGGGTACGTGCTGTAGTAGGAACGGGCGACGCTAAAGGCATTACGATATAAGATATAGTAATATATTATATTTTTAGTAAGAGATATGATATAGCTACGTTAGTGCGCACTAACTATCAACTAGTCGACAACAAGTCTACGAGACGACTTTAACTAACCGGTAATGGTGCGAGTATAGTTATTATAGCGGTCCTCTAAGGATCTATAAAACCGTGACGAATTCCCACAACTGGGCAACTCTTACGAAGCTGCTTAGCTATCCTCCCTCAAGCAACAACTTAACGCCTTAATTTTGCTAATCTATTTGCCTTAAATTGTTCCTACTAGTATTCTCAGTCTTCTCACGGCTGTAGTAGTCACTATTAGTGCCGCTCCTTATCTTATAACGCGTTGTACGAATACTATACGATGGACTCCGGATCACAAGCTGGGCTCTGATGACAAAATTATCCATAATAATGGCTAGAGTAAGTCTAAATTCCTCAAGAGCCTTTTCCTATTTTGCCCTTAATTAGAGAACGTTGTCGGCAGACCACGTCTCGTTCTAGTGGAGGTTGTTCATCAGAAAGCAATGGCTTTCTCTCCTCGAAAAGGAGGGCATCAACCCTGAGACTCCGAAGTTCGACAAAGATATGATCAACAATGCCGCTCATCTCTCTCCAACCCCGTTCAACGAATCTTCGGACTCAAACTTGCACACTGGCGACTGATTCTCCATCACGACGGATAAGACCGTGCTATTCGTCAACTGGGATGTGCAGGTGGCGCCTGCTGTGATTGGCTTCGGAAAAGGCATTGATGTATCTATCGCCTCGTCGTAATCTATCTCGAACTCGGTTACCAGCAGCGCTGGCGTCGACATCGGGGCCATCAAAGGCCGTCGTGGTCTAACGTTTGGCATTGACTACTCGCGCACCTGGACCACCCAGGCCACGGTCACCGTCCGCGGCACCATTGAGGAAGGCTGGCCCGGCACCGTCATCACGCGTCCATGGACGACCCGTCGTTCTGGACCTATGTTCAAGGGATGCCCTGGATCTCTGCAGGAGACGGACACCTGGATTGCTGACGCTTCTAAGGAGAGCTCTTGTGAAGGTGTTAAGTGGGTTGGCGGTGTTATCACCGTCTGCGCCAAGCAGCAAAAGGCAATCCCTCTCTCACGCTGCAATGGCTCTGGCAACTTCACATAGGGAGCGGCGGAGTGAGTTACGACGATCTGGCTTCTGACTGTGACATCGGCGGTGGTTATTAATGCATTGGGGTATTCCGTAATTTGGCCCGATGGAAAGACTGATACCCGGAAGCATTTGGTTTCAACATATAAATATGGCTGAAGCCTCAAAGCTTCAAAATACATAGTAACATTTTCATCTCGAGATTCTCATTAACACTGACGATTTATATATATATTGGCTTTGCGTGATGATGATGCGCAACATGATTCGGCGCCGAGGTGAGACCGTCTGAGGTTGCAGTAGTAAACTCTAGAGTCCGGGGCATCCACGACCGAAACCAGTGTGATAGTCACTTTGAGAAGACGGTACTTTTCTCATCGCAAAACTGCGTATACTGAATTCTAATTTATGACTTTTATCAAGGTAATTCAGTACTTGTGAGACAAACTGGAAACTTTCGAAATCAGTTGCGGCAAGCTTCTCTGCATTGCATTTTCATACTCAGTTGATCATATTTCCCCATCACGCTGGCCAGATATCTCTCTGCGGCGGTCATTGCTACTGGCTATTCTGTGGTTAATTCAGCTGCGGCTCTGGATTTTGCGCCTAACTTGCTCATTATCTCCAAGACTGAGAGATACTGTCATCTGAGCTACGTATGCACATATGGTTCCATCGACGTTGCATTTACTGACTGCAACAGCGTCCGAACCCTAATTCCGTCCGCACCCATAATACTACTTAAATCATAGTCTAGTTGATGGACTTGATTTTCCCATGTAACACACTTGGCATTGCCTCAAGGAAAACCACCACTCTATAGTGCCATGGAACTGTACCTCGAACCACGAGAGGAGGCTGTTGTTGCGGTTTGGTTCCGAAAGTGTCACGGCAGAGACGAAGGGCCTATGGTCATCTTTAGAGAAGCCAAGCCATATATGTTGATAACCGGTCGTTTAGAGAGGATTTTGCAAGCTATCCAGACGAATCTGGCCAACACAGGCCCGTCGGCCTTCGGGAAACTAAAGAAGCAGCCCCATAACACGTCGTTTGCCGCGAATATAGCGCTAACACGGCATAATCTTACTAACTCCGTGGAGACTAGCTGCGGAGTAGAAATAAGGCTCGAAAAACGTCGCCTTTGGATGTTGAGATAAGGGTTTGGGAAGAGCAGGTGAACCCGGAGCAAGTGAACCGGAAGCAGGCGCTGGTTCGGGTGATTCGAAACATAGGTTACGTACCCCTAATGGAGAATTCTCAAAGAATATTCGGCTGCCCATATCTTGGCGTGGAAGATCGATCAACGTCGGCAAGGACGTTGGCGAAGCTAGTAGCTGCCAGTTAGGTTGAGGACCAAGCCGAGCAACATGGCCGTGGGTCGTCTTAAGCTACAGGAACGTCAACAGATTGCCTGTTTTTAACTAGATTACTTGTAATTAAAGCTGAACCTTGTTTAAATCAGTAATATTTCTAGATTTCGGATATCCTCTCACCTTGTTTAAGAGGAAAATATACCCAAATTCCTTCCTCATAGCCTTTGTAGAATGCGGAATCCTCTCCCGGGAGATAGGTATGTAGACATATAATCCGGCCCTTCTAACGAATCGAATAGGCAGTAAGTTCTGGTGTGTTATAGGTGAGTGTCGATAGTTGAGCCGCCGGTGGATTTGGCTCTAGTTAGACCGACCGAATAGGCTCTGATAGAGGTAGGGACCATAAGGGATAGTTCGCACGAGAGCTAGTCTCCCTGTTTTCTGGGGTGATAGAACGTAGCTTAACACCCTGTGACTTATTAGTATTGTTTGCTATGATAGTGAAGATACCTATATTAGTCTAAATATCTAGTACCGTTTCACTACCACGAAGTCGAATAATCCTCCACCAAAGGCCTTATCGTCTCTCCACGGCCGGGATATGGATAGAGCTATAGAAAAGTATCTATATTACACTAAGATAATTCTTACCGATCAAAACGCAATCGACTAGTTGAGTATAGTCAGGCGTGAGGATAAGCTCGGTGTAGTAATCGTCACGCGAGTTAGCTAGGGATGATATATACTTATTGGAAGCCCAGTCGGCGGTTCGTCGCCGACCCGACCGGCGCCACGTCGGGCCGCTCGGACCCACCTATTGCGCCGATTCAGCCAATAGGAGGGCCAGGACCCTATATACAAGGACTGCCTATATAGCTATTATAACTACCAAACCTATAATAGATAGATATCACGAATAACTATAGTATTATAGAAGAACCCTATCTTTCTAGTACTATTACCTGCATAGGATAGTTATTCTAATACTAATTAGTAGTTAACTTAACTATTATAACTACTCGAGTTACTATAGATTAGCAAGGTTTATTACTACCTATAGTAGAAGAGACGTCTCCGCTATTGATATTACTGCTACTAGCAGAGGGATTGAAACGACTATTACAAGCTACTATAATAACTATTCAATAATATCTAGGCTGCTTTACGCCTATGTATAACGACCGGTTAAGTAAACGACTATAGCGATAATATCCAGGCTGCTTTGCGCCTATATATAACGACCTCGATGCGAAAAAGCTACGTGTTACGACCCGTTATGCAAGGATAATAGTTGACCGACCCACTTGGGCGTCGGGCGGCTAGAACAGGACATTTATACTATAGGACCACGGGAATAATAGGGACTCACTCGGAACGGAAGAACTATAGTATAAGTCACGTAATAATAAAGATAAGACTAAGCAGATAGTATAGATCACTAAGCGCTTAGTAAGACCTACTAAGCGATTACTAACGATCACTAGGCGCTTAGTAATACCCGATTAGCAATTAGCAATAGGATAAGGGATTATTTAGGACTTATATATAATATAACTTAAGCCCGGCTTAAGGTTAGACTTCTATAGCTCTTTAGCAATTAACTTTATATTTATCCTTATAGATACTCTCAGCTTACTTTTACTACGAATTACTTATTAAGCTTAAGACTAATCACCTTAGTCTCTGAGGATCTGATCTATTAGCCTACGACCACGACCCCGTATACTATTATTACGTTTTAATTCCTAACTTCTATTAGCAGACCCTACTATCGGATAGCTAATTATAATACTTTAATTGCTCCTATTTAGTAAGTTAACTATTGAGACTATTAATAATATAAATAAGATATCTTCTCGCGCCTCCGCTAAGTTACCTACTCCTAGAACCTCCTCTTCTTTATAGCAACTAGTCTAAAACTTAGCTAAAGAACTTAAAGGAGCCCCTATAGCTATAGACTCTGATAACGAGGTAACCCTAAAGAAAGATACCTATAACTAACTCCGAACTAGAGTTAAGAAAGGAGATAACGATATTACTAAAATCTAGACTATATATAATAAAACCGCTATAGAACTCTAGAGCCTTAAAAGAATAATATAGTAACTAGGAAACGGCTCTTAACATATTATAGACCTAGAAAACGAAGTTATCTATCTAAGAGGATAGAACGGCAGCACTAATATTAAAAAACTCTAGAAAGAAGTCAGAACCCTACGCGCTGCTATTAATATTATTATAACCCCTACCAGAGGATAATAGAAGCTTAAGCTTAGTCCCCTAATAACCTATAATAGCACCCCTAGATATCTCAAAGGATTCCTAATTTAAGTTAAAAACTATTAGAATTTCTACTATAGCGATTTCACTAGTTAAACCGAAAAGGTAGTCTATATAGCTACTTACTTTAGAGAACGAGCCCTTAAATAGTTTAAACCTATCTAAGAAGAATTCCTTAAGTATAAAACCCTGGATAAATGCTCTATAGAAACTCGCAATATATATAGTAGTTTCCAAGGATTTAAAGACGCTCTCTACTCGCTCTTCTAGGACTCTAATAAGAAGTAATAAGCTAAGCGCGAGCTATTATAACTCTAATAAACCAAATCTGCTAAAGAATTCGCTACTACCTTCAAATAAATAAGCATTTAACTTAACCTTACTAAAGAAATTAAGATCTTTATGTTCTACTAAGGACTTAAGGATAAAGTTAAGGATAAGATTATTAAGGTTAACCGCCCCGACGACTTCCTCTAGTATACCGATCTTATAATTAAGATTGATAACTAGTTATTCGAACGCTATAAGGAAAAAAGCGAGAAACAATAAGAACCTAACTCAGGATATAAGTACTAATAGCAGCCTCAATATAAGTTCAGTAATTAGCAAAATGATAATAGGACCTATAATAACTAGAATAACACCTAATAAAGTACTGCCTATAGATAACATAGTAGACCTATGGATCTTAGTATAATAACTAAGCCTAACGATAAGAAGCCCTAGAACCCCAAATGCTATAACTGCAATAAGCAAGGCTATATCGCTAAGGACTACTAATAACCTAAGAAGCTTCTTTGGAAGCCCGTAATAGAAAGGCCACGACAAGTTAACACGATCTCAAAAGCCCCCTATGCATCGCTATTATAGACCGGGTGCTATAATAATAACTATTAAATCTATCTCGAAGATAAAGAAATATCAGGTCACTACCTAAGGGATAATAACTCCAGACGATCCGGATACGATGTAACTACCTCGGATACTCGTCCTAAGACTCTAGTAATAATATATATTAATAATAGCAAAATAGTAAGAAAGCCTAGAAAATAGCTTAACGAGATACTACGGATCTAATAACTTAAACCCGTTAGCATATCCTCTACTATATATAACTAGGAACTAGAAGACGATAATAAATAAAAACTCGCATACCTTTAGTTAGCTGAACTCGCGTACTTAGAACGAATCCAAGACGAACTATATAACCCTATATAGGAAAGATAACTAAAAGCTATACTTATATATATAGAATAACGAAAGAATGCACGTAGAAACCCCGCTTAGATCGAATAAATTAACTAAGAACTCGAAAAATAAGTTAAAGAAGAATCCGATAAAGAACCGGAATATTAGCACGACCTTCTAATAGAATAATAACTTCTTAGTATAACTAGTAACTAGACTTTTAGGGAAGACGAAAGTTCACCGTATAACTTGGATAAACCTTATAACGTTGCTTAATAATATACTTAGGTAGAGATTACCTATAGGCATACCCCTAGTATAGATAACTCTAGCTCTAAAGAGGAATCTAACGATTAAGAAGATAAGACTAAGCAACTTCTATAGTATTAAGAAGTAAATATATTTCGAGACTAGTAATAATAGTACTTCTATAGCATTATAGCAAACTAGCGAGAGCGGAACCACGTTCCCAAACTATATATAGGAGACTACCTCGCATTGAGAAGTAACTACTAACTCTATTAAACCTTCTTCTAGCCTTAATGCTTTTACAATAAGTATAAAGAATATATAAGAGAAAAGTATAATTACTAATTCTACCCTAGAAGATATAATAATAAACCTATTCGGGAAGTCTACTTAATATCTATTATAGTTAGATAGACTATAGTATTATTTAAAGATAACCTTGTAATCTTCAGACCTAGCTTATAATTTCCTATAAGATATTAATATAATAATATAATAAAGTAGGATAAATATTAATAAGATAAGTATTAAGTATACTATTAAGAAAAAGCATATGCCTAGAGAATTGCAAAGAATAGACCTAGACCTCTATAAGTTAGGATCTATAAAAATAGCCTCACGAAGGCAAGATAGGAAGGAAAATAGATTACTCACCCTAGACTATTCGAGTAGTTAAAAAACTAGACTTGCCTACTAAAGAAGGATTATAATAAGTAATAAGCAAAAGATCTATCTACTAGATATTATAAGGATATAAGGATAATATCAAACTAGAAGTCACTATTAACTAGCAAATAACGCTTATGCTAATCGATAGCAGAGCTAAAGCTAACTATATTACCCCCCGAGCTATTAATAGGCTAAAAGTATAATAAGGAGGAAAAGAATAACTATACCGCCTATATATAGCAAAAGGAGAAGAATTTAAGTACGAAGGAGGTACTATCTATAACGAGACTACGCCCCTCGAGATAAGCTATCTAGATCGGAAAGAAAGAATCTAATTAGATATTACTGATATAGGAACGTATAACATAGTGCTAGGACTACCCTAGCTATAAACGAATAACCTACGGATAGATTAGAGAAAAGGCTAACTCTATTAGGACTACGACGGTTTAGTCCCTAAGTAGCCCTATTAAATTCAGGCCTCAAACGAATCGATATAATAAGGAATAGCAAAACGATATATCTACTACCTCAAAGCGAAAGAAGCTATGTTACGACTACTAATAATAATAGATCTCGAATAAAAAAAAGAACGATCTACTTCTATCTATCCCAGAAGAATATAGAGTTTATGAGAAACTCTTTATAGCTAAGTTAGAAACCGGACTACCTAAATATACTAGTTTTAACTACGAAATCCCCCTCAAGGAAGGAAAGGAACCATGATTTAATAAGATCTATGGACTTAATCTAATAGAAATAGAAGCCCTAGACTAGTACCTCAAAGAAAACCTGAAGAAAGGTTATATTAAACCTTCGATATCGCTAGCAGGAAGCCTAATCCTATTTATACTAAAGAAGAACGGAAAACTACGACTATATATTAACTATTATATACTTAACGAAATAATAATTAAGAATCGCTACCCGCTACTACTTATTAACGAAATAAGACGACTCCTCTATAGAGCTAACTAGTTTATAGCTCTCAACCTTAAAAAAGCCTATAACCTAATTAGAATAAAACAAGGAGAAGAATAGAAGACCGCCTTTAGAATATGGAAAGGATATTTCGAATACCTCGTTATGCTATTCGGTCTTACTAACGCCCCTATAACTTTCTAAAATATAATTAACTATATCTTATATAAGTATATCGATATTTATATAGTAGTTTACCTTAATAATATTCTCATCTTCTCGCTAATACTTGAGAAATATAAGGAAGATATATATCATATCCTATAAGCTCTTTAGGAAGCTAAACTCCTAGTTGAACCAGAAAAGAGCGAATTCTACACCCAGAAGGTAGAATACCTCGGATTTACTATTACCCCTAGAAAAGTCTATATATTAGAAAACAAAGTTAAAGCTATTAAAGAACAGCTAGTACTTAATAATCTTAAGGAAGTCTAAGGATTCCTAGGATTCGTTAACTTCTACTAGAAATTTATTAAAGACTATAGCAAGATTAATATAGCCCCTACTAGCCTTAGCTATAAAGACACCCTTTTTATATAGGAAGAACTATAATAGATAGCATTTCAGAAGATTAAGGACCTTATCGCTAGCAAACCTATCCTAATTATTCTAGATCTAACGAAATAATTCGAAGTAGAACTAGATATATCTAACTATGCAATTAGAGTATAACTATCCTAATAAGACTTAGAAGGATAACTATACCTATACGCCTTCTTCTCTCGCAAACTTCATAGACCTGAACTCAACTACTAGATCTATAATAAGGAACTTATAGTAATTATCAAAGCCTTTAAGGAATAGAGACCCGAACTCTTAGGAACTATCTATAAAGTACTTATATACTCGGACTATAAGAACCTTTTGCACTTCACTACCTCGAAAGTATTAAATAAATAATAAGTTAGATAGTTAGAATTCTTATTAGAGTTTAATTTTCAGATTATCTATTATAAAGGATTAGATAATAGCAGAGCTAACGCTCTTAGCTAATAACCGGACTATAATATCCTAGTACTAGAAGAAACCTAGGTAATCCTTAAAGGAAATAATAACAGAGACCTAGTACTAGCAACTAAACTCTTAATAATAGCCGGACGATCTAGTACTAGCCCGACTAGTAAACTAGATAACGAAGTAATTATAGAGTTTTATGCTTATCCTATATATAGCTACTAAGGAATCACAAAAACCTAGAAACGACTACGATAACGATATAGAGAAACGATTAGTAGAGAACGTGTAGTAAAGGCAATTAGAGACTGTGAAGTCTGCCTTAAAAGCAAACCTACTTAATACTAGCTATATAGCATGCTATAACCTTTGCCTATGCTATAAATAGCCTAGCAATCTATATCCCTCGACTTTATTATTAAACTACTGAAGTCTTAAGAACCCCTTACGAAAGTATACTTTAATAGCATTCTCGTTATCATAAACCAACTTATAAAATACGCCTACTTCATCCCGCATAAGGAAGCAAGCAATACTGAAGAATATGCCTATACCTTTATTAAGTATATTATAGCTAATTATAATATACTCAAGGAAATCGTATTAGATAGAAATAAGATCTTCACCTCTAAGTTTTAGAACTTAATTATATTATAACTCGGTATTAAGTAAGCAGTATCTACTGCATTTTACCTATAGACTGATGGATAAATAGAACGGATTAACTAAATCCTCGAAACCTACCTCTACGCTTATATTAATTATAACTAAGATAATTAGATTACCTTACTCCTAATCGCCTAATTCGCATATAATAGCGTAATTAGAGAAAGTACTAAGGAATCCCCCTTCTACCTCAACTATAGATTTAAACTAACTGCCTATAGAGAACCCCGGACAGGCCTAGCTATAATAAAAGCTATTGCCTTAGTATAATAAATCAAGGATATCTAAGAAAACGCACGTAAAGAACTCGAATTTATATAATAATGAATAGCATAGTTTAGCAATTAGCAAAGGATTAAGAGACTAACCTTAAAAGAGGGAGATAGCGCCTATCTTATATAGCGAAATATTAAAATAAAATAACTAAGTAATAAACTTAACTATAAAAAACTCGGACCTTTTAAAATTTCACGAGTAATTTCACTAGTTAATTATAAGCTTAAACTCCTAGAAACCATGAAGTATTACCTAGTATTCCATATCTCGTTACTCGAACTAGCCCTACGAGGATTATAAATAAATAACCTTATTATTATAGAAGATAACGAACCAGAGTACGAAGTCGAACGGATCCTCAACTACTTAGAAGAACTAGATAGATACTAATATCTTATCAAGTAGAAAGGATATAGTTATAAAGATGATATATAGGAACTAGCTAAGAATATTACTAATATAGAAGAAGAACTCGCAATCTACTAGCGATAATACTAAGAACGAGAAATTATACTAATACCTATTATACTAATCTAGAAAAACGCTAGATATAAATAAATAAGATACCCTTACCGCTTTATAAAGCAACCTATTAAAATAGACCAACTACGATAAGGAAAACCATTTATCCGCCTAGGAATACTAGAAATAAGCTAAGACTCCCCTAATAAGAAATTAGGAGTACTAGGATTCTAATCACCTAGAATAATATTAAGGTTAACTACGCTAAAACTACCTATTAACTGCACCTCCTGAACTATAGGAGACCCTGAAGAAGGATCCCTAGATAACTCGCCTTCCTCAGCTATTACTAATATCTCCTTATAACCCTTCTTAAAAACTATCCGCTTCGCCTTATAAATACGATCTAATTTAGTAAGAACTTTATTCACTTTAGCCTATGCTTTTTATAACGCCTCTATTCTTTTCTAAAATAACTCTTCAGCTCCTTCCTCCTTATTATCTTAACGACGAGATTCTGCTATTAATCGTTCTATTATAATAAGTTAGTAAAGAATAAAAGAAACTATATAAGAAATAAACCTATATTAATAAATCGCATTATTAGAAGCATCGTAAGAACAACGAGTACTACCTATAGCGATATACTCCCTGCAGACTAGCGAACTAGGCAATATTTTATAACGCAAGCCTTTAGAACGATAGCGACGATAAGGCATAACTTCAAAACCGTTCTTAGTAATATTAAGAGAATAATAGTAACGACGAAGCGTGGAAATCATAGGATTATTAATAACGCGACCTAATATAGTATTAGCATCATAAAGAAATCAAGAAAGCATAATTAATAGATCTCCAACCTAGAACTAACAACCTACTTATACTAGGTCTTAAGGATAAGACCTTTAGAGAGGGGACCTAATATTACGACCCGTTATATAAGGATAATAGTTAACTAACCTACTTAGGCGTCGGGCGGCTAGAATAGGATATTTATACTATAGGATCACGGGAATAATAGGGACTTACTCGGAACGGAAGAACTATAGTATAAGTTACGTAATAATAAAGATAAGACTAAGCAGATAGTATAGATTACTAAGCGCTTAGTAAGACCTACTAAGTAATTACTAACGATCACTAGGCGCTTAGTAGTACCTAATTAGCAATTAATAATAGGATAAGGGATTATTCAGGACTTATATATAGTATAACTTAAGCCTAGCTTAAGGTTAGACTTCTATAGCTCTTTAGCAATTAACTTTATATTTATCCTCACGGATACTCTTAGCTTACCTTTACTACGAATTACTTATTAAGCCTAAGACTAATCACCTTAGTCTCTAAAGATCTAATCTATTAGCCTACGACTACGACCCCGTATACTATTATTACGTTTCAATCCCCAACTTCTGTTAGCAGACCCTACTGTCGGATAGCTGACCGTAACACTACGATATTGCGAAAAATAACGCATATTATACCCCCCCTACCTCTACTACTCTATTCACAATAGCTACCCTAACCGCTAAGCCGGGTAGCAACCCCCCTCCTCCTCCTACTACTTATAATAGATCTATCTAAGGATCTATCTCTAGCAATATCCCTATCCCTACCTAGCTTAAGGGTATTATCTAGCCCGACCTATAGAGCAAGGTCTTCGAGATCGATAAAGAAAGTAATAATATTCCCGATATATCTATTAAATAAGCAAATATATAGATAGGCTATTAACTTGAGGTCTATAAGATCGATAAGAATACTAGCTAAGCCTTCTAGCGCAAGTTCTTATATAACTTTATTAGCTAGACTGCTAACCTATTTAGCAAAACTAACTAGAAGCTTAGGAAGGCTCTTAAAAACTACGTCGTTAGCTATAAAATATAGGTTAACCTAGTAGCTAGAATAATCTCTATTAGGCTTATTAAAGCTATATCTAGACCTAAGTTCTATTACTAGAGCTAAGCCTAGTTAGACGCCTATATAGATAATTTCCCACGATACCTTGCTAATAACCCGATATTTATTCGCAAGATATTAGTATTAGTTATGCTTATATGCCTGCCCTATCTTACGAAGCCTGACGAGAGCCTCGCTTAAGCTAGCAATACCTACGACTTCTATGCTGAACTAAAAACCCTATAGCTATAGGCCCCTTCTATAATAGCGCTAGTAAAAACCACGCCTACTAGCAGAGATAGCGTAGTTAATAATAACTAGGATATAGGCTATAATAGCCTCCTAGCTATGCTAAAGCAGTTAATAGATCTAGCTAAGCTTTATGCTAATGATATAAAGTATAGCGGCGCTAAATATAACGTCTTAGAGGCAAAATTAACTATCTTTTAGGATATCTATAAGAAGGTCGGGATCTAGTAATTATAAGCTGCTAGCGCCCTCCCCCTTATACTAAAAGGCTAAGCCTATAATTACTATTTCAACTAACTTAGTAGCGCCTAGTTAAGCCTCCTAGCTATAGTTAAGAAACTCCGTAACTACTTTAAATCCTATGATACCCGCTAGGCCTACCTAATAGAGTAGCGCTAGGCTATATTAACCCAGGTTATCTATAATAACCCCTCTAAAACGAGGATAGAGTGCTTAGAGATCCTCGTTAACTATATAACTAAGGTCTAACGAGCCTTACTGCTAGCCTACTACTCCGATCTCTGTAAAGGTATCGAGGGGCTAAGAGCCACGGTTAGGTCAAACTAATAGCAGAAGCACCTAAAAGGTAGGGTCCGTATTACTACGCTACTTTTGCTTGCTTCCTCTAAGATCCCTTATTTCTAGCCTTCAGTAAGTATTTACTAAGTCTTTGCTATAAGGGTTCTATACCCTAGACCTATAGGCCTCTCCTCCCTTTAGCCTATAGTAGCTAAAGCGTCTCTAGCTTCTCCGGTCGGGGTATCTAGTCCCTTATAATTATCCCCCTTCTAATTATAGTAGTCCCTATTATAAGACTAGGTATTACAGGTCGGCCCTCCGTTATTATCCTTCTCAGCTACCCGGGGTGGGCCCCGGCCCTTCACTTATCGCTACTATTATCCAGCGCGGTATCCGTTTGCTAAATATTTGCTGAAGGACGATAGAGCCCTTGGAGTTATAGATATAATAGCTAAGCTTATAGCCCCGTTCCTTATAGTTCCTCTCCTTTTAGGCCCTTTTATACTCTCTATCCGGGCTATTCTAAAGGGGTCCTATCGTTTCCTTTCAAATAAGGGCGGTTATCCTTATAATAACCTCGTTTTTATTCTCCCGTTGCTTGCTCTTTATCTAGCGAGTACCTTCTTATACTATGCCCTTATAATAACTTCGTTTTTTATCTTATTATTTTCCTTTCGAAAGAGGGTAGTTATCCTAATAGTAGCTTTGTTTTAGTTCTCCCGTTATTTGCTCTTTATCTAGCGAGCACCTTCTTATACTATGCCCTTATAATAACTTCGTTTTTTCTATCCTATTATCCCCCTTCTAAACGGGCGCATCACGAGGCTATTAGGTAGGTCGGATAGCAACTATTATTACTAATTTACTATATCTATCTCCTAGTAGGTAGCACCTATTATAATAAGTAACTACTATTCTTTGCTATCCGAAGTCGTATCTGCCTTTGTAATAGTTTAGCGAGGTCTCTTTAGCTATTTATAAAATAATAGCTTTTTCCCGCCCTAGGGTTAGTTCTTTTCCCTCCTTATTATACTATATTATTTAATAACTATTTTCATATTATCTAAGCCCTTTATCGAGACTTTATAGAACCTCCCTATCTTATAATACTTCCTTAAATATTATAAGTGCCGAGAGCCTTATTAGCTAACTCCTCGCTAAGTATAGCCCTACTAAGGCCGAACTTAGCAGTAGTAACTATTAGTATAATTAGGCGGGTAGTAGCGAACCCTGCGTTAGTTACGCCCTATAGCTCCCTAAGAATGCCTAGGTTATCTACGCCTATCGCTGCGATAGTGATTATATATACAAGCTATGCCGGGTTCGCAGTATTAAGTGCTATAGGGTGAGTTTAGTAACTATTTAGTAGAGGTATAGGCTAACTTTTCCTATTTCTAGATTCCTATTTATCTTATTAATACTACTCGTTTCTATTAGAACTAGGTTAAGCGTCATATCCACGCAATTGCTACTAGCTAGTATTAATAGCGCGAGATCTTCTATATCTTTATAGCTATAGAGCAGGGGTAGGAGCTTTTCTAACGCCTCTATAACTAGTTAGTAAACCCCGCTAGTCTTAAGCCTAGTTCTAAGAACTATAAGAACCAGCTCCTCGCTATAGGTATCGAGGAGAGTATAGCTTTATATACCTAGGCGCATCTATAGGTTTCGCTCGAGGTAGGTTTTACCTTATAGCTAGTCTCACCCTTTTATCAGTCTAATGTATTTTTATAAGTAGCTCGCTAGGCTAAGGATAAGGTTCTAGTTAAGGAGATCATAATATAGCTCGATAATACTCTCCCTACTTACTTATATAATAAGACCTATATCTTTAAGTAGGCTACCTTTCTTAATAAGCTTGCTAATATCCTAATAACGCAGCTTTTAAAGAGCAATACCTATATATCTATACTTCTTTTATAGGAGCCTTCGAAGGTCTAAAGTTCCTATATGCTTTATAATACTTACTACTAAGCTCCTATTACTATTTTTAAAGTTATTAGTAGTAATCCTACGCCTTAACCGAATTCTTAGAAGAAGGTTAGTAACGCCTTAGCAGTAGCTTAATAATACTAGGTTTATAATAGCGAGGAGGATAAGTCCTCTGCTATAGAGGATAGCAACTCCAATAAAGCTATAGAGAGCAATAGTTGGGGTAGTAATAGCAATACTACTAGCGAGAGCTCTAAGGAGGAGAGCGATAATAATAATAATAATAACAAGGGTAATAATAATAATAAGGAGTAGTAGTACTAGCAGAACTTTAGCGAAAGTGCGGTAGACTTCTATAGTAATATAAGGTTAGATACTTATAGGGTTTGCGTTATTCTTTATAGGGGGGGTCTTCTCTTTAGCGTTTTAGCTATCTTATAGTTAATTGACTTTTCTTATTAGTCTATACTACTTATTATCCTACTTATAATATAACTTGCGCTACTATTTCTTAAATCTAGCTAGGATTTGTAAAGCGTTTGCTAAGTATTCTTCAAGCTCCTAGGTATTATACTCTACTAGCTAGCCTTTCTACTTAACTAAATATAGGGGGCCTATTAGCGCTTCCCTCTATAATATAATATCCTCGACTTCCTATTCCTCAGGGTCTTCTTTAAGGTCC
>JAOQIF010000792.1:0-41101 GCA_026260285.1 Colletotrichum sansevieriae | reverse complement strand
AATTATACTATATTAGAGATATTATAGGACTCTTAATAAAGAACTTCCGTTTTGCAAAGGGTTAGCAAAAGCTTGCCCTAAGATTTATTCCTATGCTAGTTATAGAAGTTATAAGCCCTAATACCTATAGAGTATAACTCCTAGAGAAGTATAGCAGAGCGTATAATATCTTCTCTATTACTCTACTTAAGCTATAGCATAGCTAAAAGCTTACTAAGAGGTAGCTCCTAGACCTTAAAGAAAACCCTGAGGAATAGGAAGTTAAGGATATTATATTATAGAGGGAAGCGCTAATAAGCCCCTTATATTTAGTTAAGTAGAAAGGCTAGCTAGTAGAGTATAATACCTAGGAGCCTAAAGAATACTTAGCGAACGCTTTGCAAATCCTCGCTAGATTTAAGAAATAGTAGTATAAGTTATATTATAAGTAGGATAACGAGTAGTATAGATTAATAAGAAAAGTTAATTAACTATAAGACGGCTAAAACGCTAAAGAGAATACCCCCCCCTATAAAAGTAATATAAACCCTATAGGTATCTAACCTTATATTACTATAGAAGTCCACTATACCTTCGCTGAAGTTCCGCTAGCACTACTACTTATTCTTGTTATTATTACCCTTGTTATTTTTATTATTATCCTCGCTCTCCTCCTCAGAGCTATTGCTAGTAGTACTGCTATTACTATCCTAACTATCGCTCTCTATAGCATTATTAGAGTTGCTATCCTCTGCAGCTACGGACTTATCCTCCTCGCTATTATAAACCTAGTATTACTAAGCTATTGCTAAGGTATTGCTAACCTTCTTCTAAAAATTAGGTTAAGGCGTAGGATTATTACTAATAACTTCGAAGATAGCAATAGGAGCTTAGTAGTGAGTATTATAAAGCATATAGGAACCTTAGACCTTTAAAGGCTCCTATAAAGGAAGTATAGATATATAAGTATCGCTCTTTAAAAGCTGCGTTATTAGGATATTAGCGAGCTTATTAAACAAAGGTAGCCTATTTGAAGATATAGGTCTTATTATATAAGTAAGTAGGGAGAGTATTATCGAGGTATATTATAATCTCCTTAACTAAAACCTTATCCTTAGCCTAGCGAGCTGCCTGTAAATATATATTAGACTAATAAAAGGGTAAAACTAACTATAAGGTAAAACCTATCTCAAGCGAAACCTATAGATATACCTAGGTATATAAAGCTATACTCTCCTTAATACCTATAGCAAGGAGTTAGTTCTTATAGTTCTTAGAACTAGGCTTAAGACTAGCGGGGTTTACTAACTAGTTATAGAGGCGTTAGAGAAGCTCCTACCCCTGCTCTATAGCTATAAAGATATAAAAGATCTCATGCTATTAATACTAGCTAGTAGTAATTATATAGATATAATACTTAACCTAGTTCTAATAGAAACGAGTAGTATTAATAAGATAAATAGGAATCTAGAAATAGGAAAAGTTAGCCTATACCTCCCCCGAACGATCGCTAAACTCGCCCTATAGCACTTAATACTATAAACCTAGTATAACTCGCATATACGATCACTATTATATCGATAGGCGTAGATAACCTAGGTATTCTTAGGGAGCTATAGCGCGTAGCTAATATAGGGTTCCCTACTACCCGCCTAGTTATGCTAATAGTTGCTACTGCTAAGTTTAGCCTTAGTAGGGCTATACTTAGCGAGGAGTTAGCTAATAAGGCTCTTAGCGCTTATAATATTTAAGGAAGTATTAAAAGATAGGAAGGGTCTATAAAGGCTCGATAAAGGGCTTAGATAATATAAAAGTAGTTATTAAATAATATAGTATAATAAGGAGGGAAAAGAACTAACCCTAGGGTAGGAAAAAGCTATTATTTTATAAATAGCTAAAGAGACCTCGCTAAACTATTATAAAAGTAGATACGAATTTGGATAGTAAAGAATAGTAATTACTTACTATAGCAGGTGCTACCTACTAGGAGGTAGATATAGTAAATTAGTAGCAATAGTAGCTATCTAACCTACTTAATAGCCTCATAACGCGCCTATTTAGAAAGGGGATAATAGGATAAAAAACGAAGTTATTATAAGGGTATAGTATAAGAAAGTGCTCGCTAGATAAAAGGCGAATAGCGGGAGAATAAAAACGAAGTTATTATAAGGATAACCGCCCCCTTTTAAAAGGAAATAATAGGATCCTTTTAGAATAGCCCGGATAGAGGGCATAAAAGGGCCTAAAAGGAGAGGAACTATAAGGAATAGGACGATAGGCTTAGCTATTATATCTATAACTCTAAGGGCTCTACTATCTTTTAGTAAATACTTAGTAAATAGTTACTACGCTAGATAATAATAGTAATAAGTAAAGGACCGGGACCTACCCCGGATAGCTAAGAAGGATAATAATAGAGGGCTAACCTATAATACCCGATCTTATAATAGGGATTACTATAATTAGAAGGGAGATAATTATAAGGGACTAAATACCTAGACTAGAGAAGCTAGAGACGCCTCAGCTAGTATAAGCCGAAGGGATAGAGAGGCCTATAGGTCTAGGGTATAGAACCCTTATAGCAAAGACCTAGTAAATACTCGCTAAAGGCTAGAAATAAAGGATCTTAGAGGAAGCAAGCAAAAGTAGTATAATAATACTAATCCTACCTTTTAGATGCTTCTGCTATTAGTTTGACCTGACCGTGGCTCTTAGCCCCTCGATACCTTTACACAAACGAGGGCTTATATAAGGGAATAGAGATTTAAATAGTAAATATTCGCGAGGATATCTTATAGTAATATAGGCCTTAAATAGGTATAGGAATTAGTTACTATTAGGATAGTACTTCAAATAGGTAGGATAGTTAGTATTACGCTCGCGTAGTTAATAATCCTTATCTAGTTAGTTATTATAAGTAAGGTCTAAGGCTTATCTATCTATAAGCTATTTAGGTTTATCCTTAGGAGGCTCGTTCTAATTAAAATAGTTCTATAAATTATAAGGCTTGCTATATTATTCTTACGAAGGTCTAGATCGAGGTTCTTAGTTATCTTAATAAGAATAGAAGTCGTTATATTATTAATTACATAGTCCGTAGTTATATCTAGGATATCGGTCTTAGTATAGGTCTTAATAGCAGTCTTAGTCTTAGTAGTAGTCCTAGTAGTAGTTATTATAGCGTTAGGTATAGTAGTTCTAACGGTTTTTATAAAGTTAATTATTATAGTTATAACGCTTATAGTTATCTATAGCGTCTAGTTACCTTTAGATCTACTCTTAAAGGTTATATTCATACTTTTAGCTTACTTATATAATATACTCCTTAGTAGCGATCTATAACTTTAGGTCCTATAAAGTATTATAACTACTTAGGTAGATAAGGACGCCTAGATCTAGGTCTATATCTAATATGAGATGTTAATATTAACTATCCTTATTATATTTACTTACCTCGTTATATAACTAAATCTTCTTATTAATATATAATTAAAATAAGAATATATCCTCGCTTATAAATATATACTTATGCTAATTAGCTTTAATAAGTATAGCTCTATAGTTCTTCTAGAAGCGTTCTAAGAGTAGGGTTTTCTATAGGTCTAGATTAGAAGTTATTTTAAGGTATTAATAATAAGGGAGTAAATTAAACTACTTACTACTATCTATTTTGTTTAATAGGATATTATACCTAATAGCTTAGGTAATAATTTTAGATCTATATAAGTCTATAAGGTATTTAATCTTATTAATATATAAAGATATAGGTATCTTTAAGCTATTATATATAAAGATTTCTAGCTTTAGCTTCTCCTTATTAAAGCGAGACTTATATAAATAGGGTTATTACTAGTTATAAGTATAGCTAAAAAGACTATCTTCTTATATATAAGAGGAAGAAGGATACTTATTATTATAATAATTAACTAGTTACTCTAATTATTAAGGAGTAAATAGATAGTAAGAGGGAGTATTTAATTAGATAGGGATAAGTTAAGAGTAAGCTTATATAAGGAAGGATATCTAAGGAAAGAACTATAGAAAAGATATAGGATATACATTAGCTAGGAATGGTCTTATTTATATAGGACTAAGCTAGTAGGATATAAGAGGCTATCCCTAAGGTATACTAGATTTAATAAGCTATTAGTTTTCTTAAGGCTTATTAAATTTAGTAAGCTACTAAATATAAGAAGATAAAGGTTAAGAGTTAGCTCTCTCCTTACCCTTATATCGTTTTAAAAGAGATACTTCTAGCTTAGAATCTTCCTTGGCTACTTCTAGGCCTCTTATAATATAGTTAACTACTTATAATAGCTTATTAGGATAGGGACTAAGAATAATAAAGGAGCTATTAATAAGATTATATTAAGCTAAATCCATAATACCCTCCTATTAAATAAGAGATAGACCATATAGAACGCTAATATCTATATTAATTTACTTATTAATAATATATTAATTTTATTACAAGTACTATCCCTTATCCTATAAGTTAGCAAGGATATAGAGGATATTAATATTTACTAAGTATTATTATCTAATAATAAGAAAAGCTAGACTAGTAGCTAGTCAAGAGTTATATATAGCTAAGCTACTCTTTAACTAAGTAAGCTTATCTAGGATTTAAGAGCTAGGTCTAGAACCTAATATAGCGCCCCGTGGGAATCTGCTTATTATTATCTTAAATTAGATAGTAGTACTAGCTATATATCTAATATATAATTTTACGAAGTTAATAGGCTCTCTAGGCGATAGAAGAGGTAGTTATAGAGTAGTAATAAGTATTAAATCTATAGATAGTAATAAGGAGGAGTTAGTTAAAGAATATAATTTTAGGGTAATAACTAATTATATTAAAAACTACATTAAATTTAATAGACCTCTTAGCTACTATTAGATACTTAAGGGAATATCTAAGGGTAGTAAGGGTAATAAATCTAATAATAATAAACTAATATCTTCTAGATAGGCTCCTATAATATAATTAGAAGGCTCCTTAATAACTTTATCTTATATAGTTAATAGAGGAGATATTAGCGATATTATTTAAGGTTATGTAGGAGGAAGAGGTTAAGGCTAGATTAGAGGTTAGAAGAGAGGTTAAAGGAGAGAAGATAAGGGGGTAAAAACTTATATAGTTAATAGGGCTAATTATATAGGAGGTAGCAAGGTCTTTCTATAAAGATAATATACCTATTTAGAAGGTTTAAAGGAGGCTTAGTTATATTAAAATATAATAGCTAATAACTACTCTTCCCTTAGGAATATTAGAGGTTAAGATAGTTATATAAGTAGCTTAGGTATAGTTTCCCTTCTACCCTATCTAACTAGGTTCTAATCTTATAAAAATAAGCTATAAGAGTCTTCTAATAATTATAATAAATAATAAGAGGGTATAACTACTAATAGTAGTTAAGGGGGAGTTATAATTACTAGTTTAGGATATATATAATTAGGTATAGGAGTTATATTTAAGTAAGTAGAGGTTATTTATAGGGCTAAACTAGAAGTCGCGTCTGATGAAATAGTAATAACTATAGATAATACTAAAGCAACTATTAATAATATTAAGGCGATTAGCGCTATAGTAATAGGGCCTAAGGAGCTCGTCTTAGTAGTAATAGCTATAGTAGCTACTATAGCTATAATTATTACTTTAGATATAAAGCGACTTTAAGTATCTCTGATAATTAGCCCCTTATTACTAAACTATTTTAATATATAGTATAGAGATCGTTAGATAATATTTATTAGTAATAAATAGACTTAAGGTTAAATCTCCTTAAGTAGTAGGGATATTAGATATATCTTAGCTAGAGTAACTAGGTAGAAGGGGAAAATAGGAGCATAAGTATTTATATTAATATGTATACTTTACTTATAAGTACCTAGGACCTAATAATCCTATTTAAAAGTATTTATTATTATTATTAGTATTAGAGCAAAACTAAGGTCTTAGACTTTATAATTATATTTAAGGTTAGATTTCTTATAGTATAAAATAGCTATAATAGGGAATTTGCTATAAAGAAATTTAATTAAAGTAGAAGGTAAAGGGGAGGTTGTACTATTATATAAAGAGTAGGGCTCTATAATAAATAATAGATAAAGATAGAAAACTGCCTAAAGTAGGTAAACGTCTTTCTATAAAGCTAGGTGTAATATATCTAGAGAGACTAACTATATAGGCAGGGGTCGCTAGGGGAGAAGGTCTACCCTGGCAGGAGACCCACCCCACGTCAAGTGACAGATTTGGTCTGCTCCCGATGCTAAATCTTCCGATACTCTATCTCCACAGCATCTTCATCGATTTTACACTGTCTTTCACAGAGACAAGAACTCGCCGAGACATCAGAAGAAGGCGTCAGGCGAATCTACCAACAGATACTTTATCCCAATTCGTCTCTTTATACCGCACTTTTGTCATCCTCTACAATGGAAGTCTTGGGTGTGGCATGCAAAATCATGACTGTGATCACTTTCGGGCTCGAGACTGTGGCAATATGTTGCCAAATTCCTGCGAAGCTCAAAGACGCCTCCGAAAATAATGCAGCGATCCCTTGATCGATGAAACCGATCACCGAAGACAACATCGCCTCCACAGCTTGTTTTTGGACTGCATACATTGCGCAGAAGAAATCAAAGAGAAGTCGCCCGCCTTTCGCCAAACGGCAGCAGGCTCTAGTCCAGAGCGAGGCTGAACTCACCCGGGATCATGTTCTTAAGACGAGCGATGATATTGCGCTGCAGATGAAGGGATTAGGAAAACAGATCGCCGCATTTACGTTGCTCAACAGGGCGAACTACGGCGTTTTACCGGGCGCCAGCTCAACCTCGGCATCAAGATTCCTGTTCCTCTACTATCGTACTTCTTAGAAGTCAACTACAAGTTTGCAAGTTAAGAGAAGAAGTTAAATTAACCGTCCAGCTAGTGGAACGTACCTAGAATTCGATAGTCCCCCGCCGCATGTGGTGAAGCAAAGAGTGACAAATGCTTAGATGTACCTACGGGTATATGCATATACGAGGTTCTTGGCATAATCTCCTACTTACATAAATCCAAGCTCTTACTGCGTGCGCATTGAAGATTCACCTGCCACCTCGGCAAGCATCTTGGCAAGTCGTAGGGATTTCTCCAAAGACAAAAAGCAATGCTGGCAATGAGACATCCATCCAGCCATAACGCGAGTAATCCATGATGCTGAGCGGCACATGTCTACGGCTGACCCTAGTGGCCGTCGTTTTCCTCGTCGCGGCGGTATTCCTCGTTCCCCAGCTCCCCCACGTCGGCTATACCGTACCCACCCGGGCCGGCAGCCATGCACCAACATGGCCAGCCAAAGGCCCCTCGACCGTCAACAAGCCCGACACAAACCACAACGACAAGGGAAACGATGCAGCAGGAGGAGGAGAAGCAGGCGCGATCGCGTCCCCGCCATCAACAGCCGCTCCCGCCGCATCCCCGTCGCTGACGTCCGGTGCGAAAGCAGGCTCAGACTCGACCAAAGATGCTGCGAAGCCCACTACCATCACTATCTCAAAGCTCGAAGCTGGCCAGTCCCTCTCGCCGTTTCTCCTCACCTCGCCCTCGGGGCGCTACGAACTACGTCTGCTCGAAAGCGGCTCCCTGTCCCTCGTCGACATAGAGACCGAAGCCGAGCTATTCACCTCCGACACCGACTACTACTGGCCCGTCGCATGGCAGGTCGAACTCACCCAGGAGGGCGTGCTGATGCTTTCCTGGTCCAACGAGACGGCTGCGCCGTACGGCGCGACGCCGTGGACCTCGAACCTGCTCCCCGACTGCGCGTCCGCCGACTCCGACGGCGAGAAGCCCGTGCTGGAGCTCCTGGACAGTGGCAAGTTACACATCCACGCCGGTGGCAAGACGACGTGTACGCTGCACCGGGCGGCGGACGACATGGGTCGCGTCGCGATCGTGTATACCGGTTTCTTGCGGACATATCTGAAAACTTGCAAGGCGCAGAACGAGAAGCTAGTCAAGACATGGACGGGCAGCGGAGGCGTCGACGTCCACGTCTTCACGTACGATACCGATGTCTACGATGAATCCGGCGGCGACGAGGCCGATCCGGAGACCATCACCAAGCACCTCAAGTCCTGCTTCGGTGATGCACTCAAGACCATAGAGGTTAAGAAGCTGGATGATGTCAAGGAAAAGGCGGTTGATCCGCCAAAAATCTTGGTCCAGGCGTGCGGTGAGAAGCTGAACCATCAGCTGAGCCAGTGGAAGGCGCTCTACCTGGCAGGTCAACAGGTCCAGCGCTACATGGTCGAGAAGGGCATTTCGTACGATTACATCTACAAAGGTCGACTCGATCTGCAGTTCTGGGGCGAGTCGCCCGCGTTATCCTCGCTAAAGGTGCCCGAGAACGGCATCCTCGCGCCCCGCGTCGCTCTGGACTGGACGTGGTACTCGATGCTCCACGACGGCGAGCTGCGCGCCGGCGTTACTGACATCACGGCTTTCGGACGACCCAACGCCATGTTTACGTACCTCGCTCTGTATCGCGAGTTCATGAACTTGCGGACCATCGAGAAGGAAACTGCCAAGTGGAAGGGTTTCAACACTCATTCGAGGGAAAAGACGTTCAAGGGCCAGGAGCCGTGTACGCCGGAGGGAATCCTGGCTTATTGGCTTCGGATTAACGGGGTTACTGTGAAGACGGAGTGGCGGTTTCAGATGGGGTTACTGCGCAAGGGCGGGGAGGTGATATTCACCTGTCCGGAAGGTAGAGGCTGGTTATGTCCTAATTTCATACCGAAGGTCAATGAGGATGGTACCTTTTCGTCGTAGGTGCTCTTAGATTATAGTGAGAGTTGAGCGTCCGCGTTGAGTTCAAGTCGTGTCTGACAGAATCTGAGTCATTGCGTGCTTTGGTCCACAGCACACTCAAGGTAGATTTTGAGAAAGATGCATTTAGACATCACGCGAGGGCGCCATTATAGGATCGGAGGAAGTTTCAAACTGCGTTGGTTGGACAAAATAGTCCCCATGTGTGAAGATCTCGGCATTATATGCATCATTTCCAGTAACACAATCGTCTTGTACCAACACCAAAACTCCTGAGCTTTCTCAATATGAGCTCGACATCCCATCCTACATGCACAAGGCTCAAAAAGTCCAAAATGCCGCAGACATTACTTTTCTTTGTCGTCAATCGTTGAGCTCCATCGCACTTGAGGTATAGCGCAAGACGACTCTGACAATGCTTAGAACTCCTCAACGTTGGCGTTGGGGTGGAGAACATAAACGATCTTCGCGGCGTCGGCAGAAGCTCCCTCGCCAGCGTTGGCATCATCGTCCATTAAACCTTCACCACGGACCGCCATAAGAAAGTTGGACTAGAATATTGTGTCAGTTTCCGTTGCGGTGGTTTTGCAGGCGTTGGGTAACTCCTCACCTTCACCATCTTCTTGAGCACCAAATGCGCCAAGGCCTTCTCACGGTGGTAGTCTTCCTCGCCCTCGAGCTCGTCTTCTTTCTGCTCCAAGTACCATTCAACCAGCTTCTCGCCCTCGACGCCCTCACCCGCCTCGGATTCGCCCTCGGTAACGCGCTGTAGGAAGAGGTTGACCATACCGACGTACTTCTCGTACGTGATGGTCTGCTGGGGTCGCGCGGGAGCAGCCCCGTCAACGGCCATAGCGGTCTCGTCCTCCACAGTCTGGCCAGCGGCCTCGGACGCAGCACGGCGCAAAGTTTCGCTATCCTCGGGCTCATCATCGTCGAACTCGACATCGTCGTGCTCGACGGAAATGATACTTTGTCTAAGCAGGTTGAAAGCCTCGTTGACCATTTCAGGAGTGATTTCCTCGACACAGTTGGCCTTGGCAATGGCCTCAGAAAGACGGATCATACTCTCAAGCTGACGAACAGTGATGCGGTATGAGTTTTTGCCAATGCCGCCCTGCGCATCATCTGCGCGGAGTTCCTTGTACTTCTCAACGAGGACTTCCTTTGCCTCAGCGGTGAATTCCGGACGGAAAGTGCGGGCGAAGCGGATGTATCGTTGAAGCTGCTCTGTGCTGAACTCGGGCTCGATCGCAGCATCACGCAGTTGGTGAATCCCAACAATATGCTCTGCAAGATGGCGGTCGACTTGCTCATTGCACTCGTCGAGTACGACGAAAAAGAGGTCAAAACGGGACATGATGGGTGCGCTCATGTTGATGTTGGCACGGAGGGTGGTCTTTCGGTTATAGCGGCCACCAACGGGGTTGGCAGCAGCGAGAATAGAAGTGCGGGCGTTAAGGGTAGCTTGGATGCCAGCTTTTGCAATCGAGATAGTCTGCTGTTCCATGGCTTCGTGGATAGCAACCTGGTCGGCAATATCCATTTTGTCGAACTCGTCAATGGCGCAAATACCGTTGTCTGCCAGCATGAGTGCTCCAGCTTCGATAGTGAAGTCACCTGTTTCTTCATCCTTCACAACGGCAGCCGTGAGACCAGCAGCGGAGGACGCTTTGCCACTGGTGTAGACTGCGCGAGGGGCGAAAGAGCAGATGTACTTCAAGAACTGAGACTTGGAGGTCGAAGGATCACCAACGATACAGATGTTGATATCACCTCTCAGCTCCATACCCTCAGCTGTAGTCTTGTGCACACCAGACATGAGCTGGAGTAGCAAGCCCTTTTTGACAACCTCATGACCGTAGACCGTAGGCGCCATGGAATTGACGAGGCGGGAGTAGATGTGACCGCTGTGAACCATCTCACGCAGCTCGTTGATCTCAGATTCGTTCATCGATGCAAGAACAGCGGCTTGGGCAGCCTCAACCGACTCGGCAGACTCGGCGGACTTGTCTTGAGTAAGAGAGCTGATGACGTCCTGGACCTGGCCGCTTGCAGACTGGCCGGGTGTTGATGTGTCTGGGGTGACCATGCATGCCAAGAAGGCCAGACGATATGTCAAATCACGCACACCGAGAGCCTTGAGACCGCTGATGCCCGAGCCACCAACTTCAGCACCGCGGCTGGCGCCTTCGTTGTCCCTCACGGCAGAGGGTTTGAGACCAGGGAGGCCAAGCTGGCTGACATCTGGCACAACAATAAGCGCACCGGTGAAGATGCACTTTTCTCCTGCCTTGGCCCGGTCGACGATTTCACCACGCAGAATGACATCCATTGTGCGGGGCATGCTTCCGGTGGGAATTTCAGAGCTGTTTTCCTGGATGCGCACCTTCTGCCAGTCGACGAACGTGCTGTGCCGGATGTCCAGCTGCCATGCTTGGCGGTTTTGACAAGTCGTGTTGGGGCACTGGGTAGGCTCCGTGTATCTGAATGTTTGCTCGACATTGGGCACCACTGACCTGCAAGCCTCGCACACGAACGTCGCGATGGACAGCTCAGGGCGAACCTCAGACGTCCGCGTGACGGTACCGGAGATGGAAAGCAGCTGGCCAATGTTGGCCGCTCTCAGACTACGCACCCTCGAAATAAGAGGCATGTTGTAAAATGCGACAGTGAACAACTTATCCGTTTGCTGATTACTTGTCTTGCTTCCCATCTCTGACTGGCTGGCGGAGCCCATATTACTTGCGGTCGAGTTGGTCTGATTGCTCGAAGCGGTCGGTTGCCGGTGCTCCTTGAAGTACTGCGGCTCATGCTTGGCGATCATGTTGTGTAGGGCAGCAGTGACGAAGGGCAGGAAACGGTAGTAGCCACGCATGATACCGTCAGCCAGTTCTCCATTGTGCCAGGAGGCGAGATGTCTGAAGTCGACGTAAAAGGTTGAGAGTTGGAGTGCGCGCATGCCGTGGATCTGGGCAATGTAGTATTTGTCTGTAGTGACTGCGCTGGACGTCGGGGCGGACGAGGTGAAGTCCTCGACATATCTATGCGGGTATTCGTCATACATGTCAAAATATACAGCTTTCAACAGCACAAACTTACCCTTCAATGAAGTTTTCGAAATGTTCCTGGATCACCTGGCCAATGTGGTCTGTGACTTTGGGAATATTGGCAATGTCCGTCATTCTTGATCGGCGTCCTGGGACCTGGTCGTCAGCGAGACCCTCGGCCTCATCGTCGCTGCGAGCGCCGTTGCTCTCCGACGGCGGCGCTCGTGGCCTGCCGCCGATGGAAGAGCTGGGCATGAAGTTATTGCGCCTAGGGGTAGCCGCCGCTTGGGACGGCGCGTCCGACATAATGTAGCCGGCGTCGCTGGAGGCCGCCATTTTGTGTCTTTCGTGTGTTTGCGACTACTCGAAACGATGTCGTCTATACGGGAGGTGGGGTTTTTGAAGGCGGTGATGCGGGAGGGTGAAATTTGGGAGGTAGGAATTTGGATGGTGGGATGCGATGGATCCTTTTGCGCAGTTGGAGTCGGCAGAATTGGCCAGGGGCTTAATTGATTTTGTCGCGCGAGGGTTAGAAGTCGCGTCCCGGACGCGTTGCTGGCGCGACGCATTAATTGAGTGCATTGCGCTAGCCTCTTTGGGCTAATTGTTAGTGTGATGCGAAGGACAGCAAACTGAGCTAAGCTCCCCTCGAGTTGAAAGAATGAAATCTTTGTGTGTCTAACAAGATCAAATCTGCGTACTCTGTGCTTCATTGGATTCGTTCGTGGGACATCCATATCCTAGTTTCCAAGTGCAATTGCTCTAAAGCCTACCCAATGGAAATATTCCAACCCTCTCTGAGCCTCAGAACAGACATCCCGTGGCGTGAGTCCGTGTGTCCGCTGTGACTGTACCCTAATGCTAAAGTTTTCACGAGTGAAAGCCATATTGGCGATGCCGATACCATATAATAGTGATTCGGCTCTTACGTATCTCGTTGTAGTCAGCATAGCATTTGTTGATCCTTGTTCTGCCCATTAACCCCGCTGTCCAGATTACGCCTCAACTTTCGATTCTGGTGAAAGATAAAAGTGAACCTGTTGCGAGTTAGTCGGTCGAATACTTAGCATGGCAGCATGCACCAAACCTTCTCAGCAACCGTCAACCACTCTTCGATACTCCTCACGTATGGATCCGAACTAGCCTCGGCGCTTGCTTCGTGTCCCCAGATAGTCATCTCATCGAACTCGGCGTTGATGCTCATTGCGCCTAAATCCACCAGGTCTCCCTCATGCTCTTGTTCTTCATCGGCCTCATGCTGTTGGTGCTCGGGCCTCTTGTCGCTCTTCTCCATGACCACGCCCTTGTACTGCTCCGGGAGCTTCACCGTCGTTCCGTGCAGTTTCCTGCCGCGAAAATATGCTACGTTCTTTCCATCTGAAGCAGAAAATCAGCTGAAGAGTCAAGTATCATGCAAAGAGGAATGTGTACCGTCTGTCTTCGTAGGTTTCCAAAAGGATAAATCGACGTCGCCAATTGGACCGTCATGGTGGATTCGACAGGGCAGGAGGTTTGCAACGGCTTTGGTGCTCTTTGCAGAGTCTTTGGATTGAATGGAAAGGATCGGTTGCGACATATTGGTCTCGTCTTCTCTCAAGGATTGTGGTGTTTTGCGTTGCGACTTGCTATCGATGCGACGCGTCCAATCTCGACCAGAACGCGAGTCCAATTAAACCGATAAGGCGTCGTGATAAGCTTATCGCCATCGATAAGAGATGTCTTGGCTTAATGGGAGAAGGGTGTGATGCCCGTCGCACGGGCCCCCTCCATCAAGAATTCAAGCCTTGGGGAACCAGCCATCCCGTGGTTTCAGCAATTGGGGGCCAGCCATCGGCAGGGAATACGCGAACGAGCAACTTTCACTACCACTTCAAACTGAAAAATTGAAAACACAGAACACACTATGCACTACGATGATATGCCTTCACAAGTTTACGTGTGTGTGGCAGGCGAAACATTGCAGTTAGCGGCAGTCCGCGTGTTGTAGCTGGGCTGAACATGCGAGTAGCCGTCCTGCATCGCTAGCCGTTACTGAGGGTAACGTTTCCCATGGCATAGGGATACTCTTGCCGAAAGACGGTTCCACAGGCGGGTTAGGTGACCTGCTACAACGAGGTACGTGGCCATCTGGTATTTGTATCACACCCAAGTTTCTGCACAGCCAGATGTAAAACATCCAACGATTTCGTCTCAAACAAACTGACCCTTCTCCTCTTCCCTAGGGCGCATCCATTCGAGAACTCTTAAGCATGGGGGTGTAACTTTTTCCGTAGTCTGTTCCTCCACGGACTTCGGAGTGAATTCCTACGATTCAAGTGGTGCAATTGGCGGCAGTGGAGGGAGTCTTGATGTCATTGACATGAAATCGACCCTTGTCGAATTTCCAGAAGCACAAAAATACTGCGCAGAAAAGGACAAAGACCCTGTCACCGCGGGTGTTAACCCTTTACGGGGACCGGCCCAAATCGGGCTCAAGAGCTCACCTTATTGGTTTCGGGGGTTCCTCTTGTCAGTATGAACAGTCCCTGGCGTCTTCATCGACGATTTGTCTGAAAGGATCGGAACGGACGGACTTTTTCGAATACCAATCTAGGCGCAAAACTAACCAGCCTGCGGAAGCTATGAAATGCTGCGTATCCATATCCCAACCGTCTTCCTAGCAACAGTTATCCTCGTCACAGGCCTGCAGGGACTTGTCAAAGGCCTCTTGTCTATCAATGCAGATATCCTCAGACCGCACTTTTTGCTTATGAAGAGCATTAGTTCCTGAAAACGATACAACCGTGCCAGAAAACACGCAATCATGGCCAGCGCGCTTGATGCAAATAACCCTTCATCCGATGAGGAGCAACTGAATAGTCAAGCTTCCCAGTCTAACCCGTCTGTTTCGACCGCCCGGGCCGTTTGCTATGTCAGCCGGGATCGCACAGAAACCCCAACATTCGACGGAAAAAACATCACCAGGAACTAATCCCTTTCAAGGCTGAGCGTGGTCGCCCGGCTGCTCCGTGCGGCGCACCGGCTTGGTGTTTTGCGGTCTAGCATTTCCGTTACGTGGGATTATAACGGATGGGCTTGTTAGAATCATCGAAGCCAATCTCAGTGGTTAACTCCGAACCAGCGCACATGTGTTGCGATCGTTCCCATGCATTCGGCTCGCCGTCTCTCCGTCGCGTCTAGTTGACATCATGTTCCGTCCTAACCCAACCTGGCCCAGAGGAAAGAAAATTGTTGAGGAAGCTCAGAGCTGCCACCAATTTTTGTCTGCTGGTCTTGTTCCGTTGCAATTCTCAATGTCACGCAGCGAAGCACCTGAAGAATTACGAATAAATCGGACAATCGGGTTAGGCGCCTATTTCAAGCTTGAGACTAAAGCAGGTTCTTCATGTACTTCGAGGGCACAATACCAAAGATGGTAGGGAAACACCACTCTCGATGCCCTCAATGAAACAAGCGATGGTCGAGGCCTCTGCCCCTCCCGATAGATTCCCGTCTGAGCTACCCCTGCTGCACCCACTCTTGCATCCATGCTGATCCCAGTCGAGTCCCTCTCGTGTCCACAATTTTGGCCCTCGGGCTTGCGACGGTACCGACGGGCGAGACATAAGCACGCCGGATTCCTTAGACCAACCAGTCTGCTCCTGCTTTGCTATGCAAGCCTGGCTCCAGCCCAGACTTCCCCCCTCCAGAAGAAATGTGCGCGCGGTGACATAGTCTAGGTAGTAATAAAACGATCATCCCGCCCTACCTGTATGTCTCAGATGCGAACACACCGTCCTGCCTCTGCTGCGCAACAGTAAACCTTACCGCATTTCTCGCACACACTCTCTCTCTCCCACCCATCCAACCCCCCTCCATCATCGAAGAAGCAGATGCAAGATCCCGGTGTACCCGTACCTTGAGAGCTTGCTTTAGGTTGCCTCGGCGTCCCGCCCAACTCAATTGACGGTCTGGATTTGGCCCCAATTCGTCCAGCACCTTTTGCGCCTTTCCCATCTCATACGTACATCGATCTTTGTTATCGTTTCTCGTCTTCAGGGAGGAGGAATCCTTTCCTGCGCAATATCATGCCCAAGCTGCCCTCTGTGGTTCCGGCGGCCGTAGCCCAGCCTCTGTCTCGCGGGACCGAGCTGGTGAGAGGTGCGGTCGGTAGTTTGACCTGGGGACCGGCGCTGTCCGTGGCCAAGCCCGCGATCCTCTCCGTTTTCTCAAAGATTGAGCGCGGCACCTTGCTTCTCGTCGACGAGCCGTCTGAATTCAGGCGGGTGTTTGGTCAGAAGCTGGGCGCAAAGTACAACGAGAACCTCACGAACGGTGACCATGTTCCACGCCGCGCCGATGCCGTACCCCGAGTCGAGCTCGTTGTGAAGAGTGATGCCTTTTGGATGCGCCTCTTCCTGTTCGCCGACATGGGCTTCGCTGAGGCGTATATGCTCGGAGAGGTTGAGTGTAAAGATTTAACCGCCTTCTTCCAGGTCAGTCATCATGAGATTCCTCACTCATCCTCGATGGCGTCTCTGTATCTAACGTGAGAGGCGGCCAGCTCTTCATCGTAAATCGTGAAGAAATGGGGAACGGAACGACATGGATCTCAAGCTTCTCTGCCGCGATCTCAAGCTTGGCCCGCACCACCAACACCCTCTCGAACGCGCTTCTCAACATCTCGGCGCATTACGACATCAGCAACGAAATGTTCGCAGCCTTCTTGTCGCCGGACATGACATATTCTTGCCCCATCTGGCAGTCGCAAACCGACCCGAATGCGCCGGAAGAGAGTCTGGAAGCGGCGCAAATAACCAAGCTACACCGATTCATCGATGGCGCGCGCCTCAAGCCATCGGACCATGTCTTGGAAATAGGAACGGGCTGGGGCTCGTTTGCGATCGAAGCGGTCAAGAAGACGGGATGCCGCGTCACCAGCCTGACGCTCTCCAAGGAACAAAAGGCGCTCGCAGAGGAGCGCATTGAGGCCGCGGGTTTCAGCAATCGGATCGAGGTAAGGCTGCAGGATTACCGGGCACTGGAGATACCAGAAAAGCCGTTCGACAAGATCGTATCGATTGAGATGCTGGAGGCCGTAGGTCAGGAATTCCTAGCGACGTACTTCGCATGCATGGATAAGTTGCTGAAGAAGGATGGTGGTATCGCCGTGTTCCAATGCATTACGATGCCCGAAGGTCGGCATGAGGCGTATTCCAAGGGAGAAGAGTAGGTGACGAGCAGCTTTCTTTGAGGGACCCCGCTGACGACTCAGTTTCATCAACCATTACATCTTCCCCGGAGGATATCTCCCGTCGATTACCCAGCTCCTAAACCATATTACCAACGAGTCGAAAGGAACGCTTATTGTCGAGAAGGTCGAGAATATTGGTGGTCACTACTCAAAAACCTTGCGACTGTGGAAGGAGGCGTTTCTTCAAAAATTTGATTCGAAAATCCGACCGGCACTGAAAAATGAACATCAAGATATGACCGAGGAAGAGATAGATGTATTTAGGAGGAAGTGGGAGGTATGTGATATTCCACTCCCTGTTCTGCGGCATCTACTAACAAATACTCAGTACTACTTCACATATTGCGAAGCTGGATTCCTGACGAAAACGCTCGGCGATGTGATAATAACGCTGGGCCGCGAAGGCGCTTTGGAGTTGATGGAGGGTATCCCCTTGTGAAGGTGTAATAATGTTGTAAAGAGTTGGCTAGCATGGGCATGCTGAGATCGTCATCGGCCTGAAGGTAGAGAATGGTGATTGTAATGATGGTCTGGTGTCAAACTCATGGAGTAGCGGGAGTCGTAGGCGGTAAAGATGAATCTCATTTCTTCTTTCTAGTTTTCTTGGATTTGGGTTTTGACTTTGCCGAATTCCCCCCAGTGTTTGGGAACCGGTTGGCGTGGTCGACGTCGAATGCGGATTTGTGTTTCCTAAAGAGCAGCATTGTCACCCTAGCATCCTCAATGCTTGAGTGAGCGCCACTTTGGATCGTGACTCCCAGGATCTCCTCCGCTAACCTTCTCAGTGCCGGCTTCCTGCTGTTACTGAATTTCTTGAATCCAGGGTGGTTGGACGTGTCTCGAATTTCCTTGGCCGAGTGACTGAGCTTGAGAGCATCCAGATCATGTTTCACATCGTGACCAACGAGTATCCTGTCCTTGAGAAGCCCGGCGACTTGGGTCTGGACTTCGTTGAACTCGCGCGCAAATCTCATGTGTTTCGGCTCGATCCCGCTCACAGCGCTCCGCCAATCTGTCACCCGCTCCTGAGGCTTCACGTAAGAATCGTATACTTGACGGCCGTGGAAGTCAACGATGCTCACACGGGCCAGAACGGACTCGTACCCTCCCTGGCCTACGCCAACCATTTCGCAGTCCATGGCGACGTACTTGCCGACATCGAGCCCTTCTGTGAGACCAGCGTTGATCTTGTCCTTTTCCGACGCGAGCATGGAATTATCTTTCAGACCAAGACCATAGGCCTCTGCCAGTGCCTCGGACGACACACCATTATCCTCGGCCCAAAGCGCAAGGGACGGGGTTATTCTCAGTTTTGGGTCGAGGTCAATTTCAACCTTGGAACTTTGCGTAACACCCATAGAGTTCTTCTTCCCCGAGAAATTCTCCTGTGGTGGTTTTTGAGTCGTAGTCTTCTTATGAGTGGCTTTGGGAGCGGATTTAGCGTCCGCCTTAGTTTTCTGCTTCTTGGCGGGCTGGTGGATCGAGGTATCCGCATTTCTCTTCACTGCTCCAGAAGTGGAAGAAGACGAGGGTGTCGCTTTGAGTTGAGCCTGGAGCTTCTTCCAATTTGACGATAACTCGGGAGCCATTGTCATGTATTATGAAAAAAATACTTGTGGAATGGGCCCGGGACGGTTCCAAGACTGGTCGACTCAACACCTGCCAGAATCTATTGCAGATGATCGTGATGTGAGAGACCGTACAGGTGATGGCGGTGGACCAGTCCGCCGCTGATTCTCGAAGGAGCAAAAAATGAGAAAATGCAATTAACGAGGCACACTCAGGCTCAGAATCGAGAAGAAAGTGGGGCAACTGCTTTCCAAACGGCAGGGGTTCGCGGCAGTTTTCTCACCGCCTTTGGGGATCGCGTTTTCTGCCACACCACCTTCCACTTATCGCCTCGGTCATCTTCTTTTGCGACAGAAGGCAAGAACCCAAGTCGCTTTTGACTTCATCAACCACCGCCCACCTTCTCGACTTTTCATCATGGCGGCACACGGTGCCAACGGCGAGCCTACTGTCGGGTCCGGCGAGCCCAGACAGAAGGGCAAAGCCACTTCAGAGACAATCAGGTGCGTCATTCCATTTCCCCACCAAGTCCCCATCGAAGCAGCATTGCTGACCCATGCGCCGCAGGATAGGATGCATCGCCATGGTGAACAAAGAGGGCGTCCCTCGTCGAGCCGAGATTCTTAGTATCAAAGAAACTAAGAGCGGGCGACAGTTCTACTGCAATTTCGACAACTTCAATAAACGTCTCGATGAATGGGTGCCAACATCCCGTATTGACTTTGATCAAGATGTCGAGTGGCCGAACCCGGACAAGGATAAGCCCAAGGATGCGAAAAGTAAGAAGGGAACGGCAACGTCGAAAAAGGCTCAACCATCCAAGAAGTCGCAGAAGAGACCAGCCAAACGGGAGCAGTCGGCCCCATCAGAGGCCGCTACGCCGCACCCATGGTCCGATTTCGTCGAGTCGCAAAGCCAAAAGATTACTCCGACGGCAGAGGAGAGCCAGAGCCAGACACCTGCGACCGGCGAGGCGGGCGCGACACCGGCAGCACTGGGAGATGAGATGGACATTGACGGCGATGAGGGCGATCAAAAGAAGGACCTGAATGGCTTCAGCCGAGAAGAGGAAATTGAGAAATTGAGGACGCATGGCTCTATGACGCAGAATCCGGCCGAGATTTCACGAATTCGAAATATTTCCAAAGTGCAGTTCGGCAAGAATGATCTGTTTCCTTGGTATTTCTCGCCATACCCGGAGGTTTTCAATCAGGAGGATGTTATCTACATCTGTGAGTTCTGCCTCGGGTACTACGGTGACGAGAAGTCCTTCTCAAGACACCGGCGCAAGTGCACGCTGCAGCATCCGCCCGGAAACGAGATTTACCGGGACGACTCGGTGTCATTCTTTGAAATTGATGGGAGACGACAACGGACTTACTGCCGGAACCTCTGTCTCTTATCCAAGATGTTCTTGGACCATAAGACACTCTACTACGATGTCGACCCGTTCTTGTTCTACGTCATGACGAGCCGAGATGCAAAGGGCTGTCATATCATCGGTTACTTCTCCAAAGAAAAGGAAAGCGCCGACGGTTACAACGTGGCTTGTATCTTGACACTACCTCAGTATCAGCGAAAGGGTTACGGTCGTTTGTTGATTCAGTTTTCATACGAACTCTCCAAGATTGAAGGAAAGCTCGGTTCGCCCGAAAAGCCGCTATCTGATTTGGGTCTGCTCAGTTATCGACAATATTGGGGTGAAAACATTCTAGACTTGCTTGTGGGATATAATGAGCGCGAGGAGAAGGCAACGATTGAAGCAATCTCCACCCAGCTCGCCATCATCCCGCAAGATGTGGAACACACTTTACAAGCGCTCAAGATGCAGATTTATCATAAGGGCGAGCATAAGATCGTGATTCCGGAGAAACTCATTCAGCAAAGGGAGAAGCAAAAGGTGAAGCAAAAGAGGCTGATCGATCCTGACAGGATTCAATGGAAGCCTCCAGTGTTCACGGCATCCACGAGGACATGGGGTTGGTAAGGGGAAAACCTGGTCGCGACTTCAGATTTGACCATAGACTGCATGCATTTCGAGCAAATAAGATACCCCATTTCTTCGCCATTTGATTACGCTCATTGACCGTTGCTGGTGTTCTGGTGTTTGCTGGCCTTTATGGATGCCTCGCCACAATTGCCAGGATATTATGGGGCGCGAACAACCATTCCTGTGCCCAGAGAGGCATCTTAGCCGTTGGCGTCTTATCTCGCCTCCGCTGTCGGAGCGTACCGCTATGAACCTCACTTCGTCGCGAACTATTTATTACATAAAGGTTTTCTTTGTCTCTGGGAAACGTGTCTCAGAAACTTCCTGCACCTCCATCAGTAGGTCATTAATGAGAGGTTAAGAAGCATAGCGTCCCCAAGCTCTCAAAAAACCTCATTCAAATACCTCACACTCGGCCCCGCACCGCCGTCATCGCCGGAACCCACGTCCGACCGGCCGTAGCCATCCTCCCCGACGGTCACGAACCACACCCCTTCTCGACCTCCTCCCGGCTCCTTCACCTCAAAATGAACGCCTCGCTCAAGAAGAAGCCCATCAACCTCCTCAGAGGCTGGCCCTCTCCCTCCCTCCTCCCAGCAGCAGCCATCTCCGCCGCGGCCGTCAAGACCCTAGCCGACCCCGCCGTTTACGTCCCGGGGCTCCAGTACGGCCCGGACCCGGGCTACCAGCCGCTCCGCGAGGCTCTCTCGAAGTGGCTGTCCGCTTTCTACCTGGTAGCGCCGCCAACTCCAGAGGAGGCGGAGGCCGTGGTGGCGTCTGCGGACGGTGACGGAGATGGTCTACCACACCACCCGCCTGATGCCAGTCGCATTTGCATCACGGGAGGCGCGAGCCAGAACCTGGCATGCATCTTACAGTCGTTCACAGATCCGCTGTATACCCAGAACATCTGGATGGTGGCGCCGTGCTATTTCCTTGCGTGCCCTATATATGCTGATGCAGGGTTCGACGGGAGGTTGAAGTCGGTGCCGGAAGATGATGAGGGGATTGATCTCGAGTATCTCAGAAAGGGACTCGAAGCTGCGGTTAAAGGAAGCGACGATGTAAGTACCACTCGTCTCGTTCTCGTATTTTCCAGTCATCGTGATGATATGCACGGACGAGTGTGGAATTCCACTAACACTGATTAGCACTTCAAAAAAGCCAAGAAACGACACCTCTACCGCCACGTAATCTACCTTGTCCCAACGTGCTCCAATCCAACAGGCAAAACAATGTCCCTCCGCAGACGCTACGACCTCATCCGCCTCGCCCGCCATCACGACGCTCTCATTATCGCAGACGACGTCTACGACTTCCTCCAGTGGCCCATCGACTCGCCTCCGTCGGGCTACACCCCCGCGATGCACCTCCCGCGCCTCGTCGACATCGACCGCGCCCTTGGGGTGCCCGAGTCCGGCTTCGGGAACGTGGTGTCCAACGGATCCTTCAGCAAGATCGTCGGACCGGGTGTGAGGACGGGCTGGGCCGAGGGAAGCCCCGCCTTCGCGTACGGGCTGTCACAGACGGGTTCGTCGCGCAGCGGCGGCGCGCCGAGCCAGCTTGCTGCGATGTTCATCTCGGAGATGCTGAGCAGTGGCGTTGTGCAGAAGCACATTGAGGAGAAGACGCGGCCTGCGCTTGCACGGAGGCACAAGTTGATGATGGAGGCTATCAAGAAGCATATCCAGGAGCCGTTTGCCGGTGCAGTGCAGGTGAGGGAGAGTTCATTGGAGGGCGAGGGTGTGTACGGAGGGTATTTTGTGTGGTTTAGTTTGCCAGAGGGTATGTCGAGTCGCGAGGCGGCGGTGAGGGCAAAGCAGACGGAGGACTTAGTCATTGGGCACGGGGCGCAGTTCGAGGTGCATGGAGACGAGGATTCAGCGCGGTTTTGGAGGGAGGTAAGGCTTTGCTTTTCATGGGAGTCCGAGGAAGATATTTTAGAAGGCGTCGAAAGACTCGGCAGGGTATTGAAGGCGATGAAGGATGATGCTGAGTGGAAGTCTCAGAGTGGGTTGGATGTTGATAACGTGAAATAGGAGGGCGAACAAAGGCAACCAAAGTAAAAGTAACTGTCTTGTTTCTTTTCTTAATATAGCAGACGACTGCTTTCGCCATGATTCAGCTGATCACTGTACGAAATGTCATGCTGAGAGATGATTCGATTTAGGGTCGTTACAAGTGACCCTTTCTGGGTATATATAATGCAGGTGAAGCGAGTCCAGTTGCAATGCCCAATGCTCATCCATCAATCCTACGATGCAATCCAGCAAACAATGTTGGACCTGCCTCCTAGACTGACCACAAGCCGTCACCGTCTCATTCAAACATGGTAAGGCTTTGCATCAGTAAAGATCAAATGCGGCTTCCGCTTAGCGATGTCTAAGATGGTCTCAGCAAAAACACCGTTGGCCCCTACAACATGTCAGCATCGCATTCAGTGAGCAGGGTCTCATTCCTGAAGACTAACATGCAAACCAGCTTCTGGTATATGACGTGATGTGGTTAACATCGACACTCTCATGAACCAAACCCAAACGGGCCGAGCGAAGCACAAGATCCAAGCATTCGGTGATTTCAGCATCGTTCTCTGATGTTTGCGCTTGGATCAACAAACTCATTGGCCAAGCGTTGGACAGACCGATGTGAGGTCCTATGCTATATTAGTACATTACTTCGGGAGGCACTTGGGGAGATCTTACCTCCAATACCGTGGAAGGCCCGGCCGTCAAGGTAGTACGGATTGCCCGTCTTCTCCAGAAGCATTCTTCTCGTGTTCTGGTACGTCCTGTCTTCAGGGGGCAGGAATCCCATCAAAGGCAGAGCGAGAAGAGAAGGGTAGTTGGCATCATCCATCATGATAGAAGAGCCGTAGCCATCAACCTCATACGCAAACACGTCGCCATATTTTTTGTGCTTCACAACGCCGTGTTCCCAAATACCATCTGTAATGGTCTGACTCCACTTGTCTACAGTTTGCGCAAGCACATTCTTGCCCGCAGCCTTCAGGACCTCAGCGGTGCGCTTCAACTCCACCGCCATCATGGCGTTCGCCGGGATAAAGAAGCCTAGGATGGTAGCGTCATCACTGGGTCGGAAGGCCGATCTGACCAAGCCCGTGTCATTATTCAGAGGGTTGCCTACACCCTTCAGATTAAGGGTTTCAGTGCCTGCATCCGTCTTGCGCTGGAAGGTGTATTCGTTCTTCAGGTAGCGGCCTGTTTCAGGATCGAAAGTTGAGCGAGACTGCTGCTCCAAAACATAGAGAAGAGTCTCCAGCGCGATGTACCATCTGGGGGTAAGAAAGTCCTTCGACTCGGTGTGCTCGTAAAAGTCGTTGCCCAAAGCCAAAAAGTGGGCGAGCGAGTCGAGCTCATACTTGCACTCAAACACAAACGAAGGCTCGTACATAGGATGAACGGTGTCATCTTGCCCGTTATTGCTCGGCCGGAGATTTGCGATCGGCGGCGGCTGGAACGCGTTGCAGTAGGGAGACTCGATGACATACTCGGACTGTGTGTTGATGGCGCCGAGGATGAGCTTGAAAATGGCGGGATCTTTTTTGGCCAGGGCTTGGTAGGGCGACAACTGGTTGGTACTGTCACGAAGCCACTCTGCTATGATGTCGCCCGTGATAATGAAAGACTGCGGACCCTCCCACTTGCCCTCGTCGCGCAGACTGCGGCCGTTAAGGTCGACAAATCTAGTGTCTGTCCCGTCGGTGTGGAACTTGATGGTCGTATCGGTCGTCGAAGGGAATGCGTTCTCGAAAAGTCTGGCCAGGTCGGGATTCTTCATCCTGGATGTTACATCCTTGATCACCTTCTCGATCGCCTCTGAGTGGAAGGTACGGCATCGCGGGTCGGGTCTTTGGTAGGGGAGACCAAGGGGGCCTTCACTTAGAGGTTTGCTGAGTATCAGGGGTCAGCGAGGGTCGCAAACACTGCACGAAACTCGGCCGAGAAGCTGGAGACTTACTGAGGATGAGTAGAGTACTGCTCGTAATTAGGGCATGCGCCGCGTTCCTCGCCGGTAAGAGGTTCTTGCGCGGCGCAAGCGTTGCCGACGAGTGCTGTGAGCGGCAGCAGCACTTCGACGAAGTTGCGGAGTGTCATGACCACGAGGCCAAGCAGGCAGGTAGTAAGGGAACGAACAGGTCTATGTCCGCATGGGTATCTTCAACGATGTCTGAAAGGAGCGTGATTGGGAGTCCAGGTTGACAATAAGAGGAGAGACTCTTGTGTTGACGTTGGAAGAGCGAGAGCAAGAAATGGGACCAGGAGTACGCGCGCTTACGCCTGGGGGTATCTCGTCACTGTGGTCCCTTGCAGCAGCTCTGACCGGGGATGCGCGCTTTAGCGTCCGGCATTAAGGACCAATACCCACTGCGGGGGTTTTACGCGGGGCACCGCCGTGCCGCTCTTGCTGTCCGATCTGCTGTCTGAAATGTTCTGGCCGTTATACAATACGATTATGTTTCTTGCTAGGTCGTGAACAAGCAAATAAGTAAGGAACGACATTTATAAAAAATGCACATGCACATGACTCGTCGGCCGAAGAAAGCGGAGCGGAGCGAACCCACAACACGCTAAATACCTCAGCTTTTAGCAGCTCAGACCGCTGCGGATGAGGGCACATCAAGTTGGATCAGACTTTGAAAATTTTGATAACGCTGGTATCATTCAGATACCGTGCATCCGCCTTTTGCTTAGTTTGGTCTCTGGCAGAACACCTTTGTGGTCCCTTACGGTGCCCTTTTCTCATTATCGAGTCTTAACTCTCACCGTACGAGCCGGAATGCAACGACTGAAGCTGGTCCCTGGTAATTCAGAATTTCATTGCAAGATGATTCCTGCAGTCTCGCCGTGAATGCGACCGATCCTTGTCACGAGACCATGCAGTCTACGCAACTACTTCTTGGAGAAAAACGACATAATGTTGCCCTGCCCTTTCGGCGCCGCCCTCTTGGACTTGGCCTGGCTGCTGGAGGTAGGGGCTGTCGAAGGGTTGGACTTAGCCGCTGGCGGAAGCGGGGCTTCATCCTCGGAGAATTCTTCCCAGACGGCCTCCTGGGTGGTGACTGATATCCCCTCGTTAGTCGTGACGACATCATGCAGATGCAGTCAAACTTACCCAAGTAACCCTGCTCATCCGTGACCGTCTTCTTCTTCATCACCTTGCGTTTGCCACGTCGCCGACCATCGCCGCTGTTAGCCACGACCTCCGACGGCTCCGGCTCCTCCTTGGTCTCGGGTTCTGGCTCTGGTGCCTCCTCCATGGGCTCGTCCGCAGGTTCCTCGTCCTTCTCCTCGGGCGCCTCGTCTTCGCTCTCTGCTTCCATCATGCGCTTCAAATCGTTTTCACGTTCCTTTCTGGACTTCCTGCCGCTGAAGGAAGGTTTGGCCGCTGGAATGTCCTCGTCATCATCCTCTCCATCGTCGGACAAAGCGGATGAATCGTTCGCAGGTGTTTCCTTCTTTGGTGCCTCTTTCGGCTTGCTCGCGGCCTTTGCGGCAGCTTTTGCGAATGATCCCATGATACTTGAAGAGCCGCTCTTCTTCAAAGTAGGTGGTGTTGCTCCCTTCTTGCTGGCAGTCGACAAGAACGGAGATTCCTTGGCGGCGGGCTTAGTCTCCTTTTTGACAGCTTCCGCTGCGTTGGGCTCGGCGGCAGGCTTGGGTGCTGGTGCTGCGGGTTCATTCTTGAGGGGCTTAACTGCCGGCGCAACTGCGGCAACGGGCGGCTTTCCTTTGCGATCGCGCTTCCGAACGTTAGGGTTCGTGATTGATCCATATATCTCCATCATGGAGACACCGTCATCGCCGGATTGATCTCGAACTTGCTGCGACACATCTGCTAGCATTGCCGGTTCCTACGACGGAATTAGCGCTTGCGTTTGCCATTTGAACATGTTTCTTACTCTGGTCGGATGACGAGCTAAGCTGTAGATGTGAAACGATGAGACTTGCTCATAATTTGCCAGTACCTCTGTAAAGACCGTAAGCTTAACGTTAAGGCAACAGCGGAAATGCCCTTACCCTTGAGACGATCTCCAGGGACAAAGGTCAAAGAGTGCGTGACAATGTCTTCAGAGAGAGGCTCGATGTCGGGAGGGGAGCTGGACATTTCGACGTCGCCGTCTTCCTGCACTTTGGCTGATTTCTGGATGCCGTAAACCAGATAAGTGGCATGGATGGACCCCGGGCGCATTGAGTTTTGAGAGCGATGGAAATCATAGAGCATGCTGTTGGAGGTTAGCAGTTGAACTCCATGAATGCAACCGTAGACAACCGTAGATACGGACCCTTTCGCAATGTTGACATGTGTCTTTAATGCTCGACTGAGGCTGCGATATGTAACCTACGTTGACTGTCAGCACCAATGAAAGCTTTGATCGGATGAAATGCAGAGGCTTACAATCTTCTCCTCGCTGAGGATCTGATCCGCCAGATACTTCTTGTATTCGTCCATATTGCAAACCTCAAGACACAACGCTTAGCAATTGAGGGAAATGAAAATTCAAGACGAGCAACAAGAGTTCGTTCGCTGGCAATTCCAGAATCACATTGTCATAATGTTTCCATGCAAGAGGGATGATGGAGCCGGCAAGACGCGTCGACAAAAGAGTAGACGCGCGAGGGGACTTTCCGTTAATTGATTTTCTAGGCACACACCCCCATCTCGCCCCCATCTCGGCAGGCGCCATTGGTGACATTATCCACTAAAACACACACCCCTGCTCTGGTCTCTGACAAGCGCGCCGCCACTCGACGCGACTTCGACGTTCCTTCGAAAACTCACCGAGGGTCTTTTTACAAGGCTCAGCATTTTCCTCAACTCGCCAGGATCTTGCAATTCTTTTTCGAGGAACGTATGCCCTGCAAGCGGTCCGTACCGCAACACTAGCTACTCGACCGTTCGTCCCGAATCGCAGCTTGCCCAAACGACAACTATAGCCGCCCCCCATGGCGGACAACTTCGAAGACGTCCCCGATTCCACGGATTGGCTCGCGACGCCTCTCTCGGGCCTCTCAGCTGTCGAAGCCGCTCTTCGCTGCCAGGTCTGCAAAGATTTCTTTAAGACGCCCATGCTCACATCATGCTGTCACACGTTCTGTTCGCTATGCATCCGCCGCGCCCTTTCGAATGATGGCAAGTGTCCATTATGCCGCGCCTCGGACCAAGAGTTAAAGCTCAGAAGTAATTGGGCCATGGAAGAGATAGTCGATTCTTTCGTCAAGGCAAGGGAAACGACGTTAGATTTTGCGAGGACGGCGGGGGGAGCTTCCACACGAGGCTCGTCACCCAAGAGGAAATTAGCAGAGGAGGACTCTTTAGCAAATACACAGCAACCTGACGCTAAGCGGATCAGGAGCTCCGCTAGACTCAGCAAGACAAGAGCTGGGCAGGCTGCGGCTGCAGTGTATCAAGAAGATGATTCCGTCCCCGAGTCCAGGGAAGCGGGGGAAGCAGACGACGGGGACGAGGGGGACGACCCAACCTTCAGTATTCAATCCCAGGCTACTCTCCCCATATTCTTTGCTAACATCACGAAGCTCCAGATGACGGTCTTGTTCCCTGTCCAATCTGCCAAACCCGTATGAAGCAATTCCAGGTCTTCCGCCATCTCGACACATGTCCAGGTCCCCAATCGCAAACCCCGCGAGCCAGTACAAGCCGCACTCCGACCCCTAATACCCCAGCCCGAGGCGCACTCCGGCAGACTCCAGCCCCCGAACGCCTCCCTGCTATAGCCTACTCCATGCTCAAGGACGCGGCTCTTCGCAAGAAGATGTCGGACCTCGGACTGTCGACGAACGGCACCCGCTTACAGTTGGAGAAGCGCCACAAGGAGTGGGTGACGATATGGAATGCAAATTGCGACTCTGCGCGGCCTAAACGTCGTGCAGAGCTGTTGCACGATCTCGATGTGTGGGAGCGCACGCAGGGCGCTAAGGCACCGATGTTCGCCGCGCGACCTGGCGCCGCGATCAAGGACAAGGAGTTTGATGGTGCAGCCTGGGCGACGAAACACGACACCTCATTCAAGGACCTGATTGCGAATGCGAAGAAGAGTAGGGCGCAGGCAAAACAGCAGGCAGAGGAACCGGTGAAAGAAGGATCGGAAGACGGGTCAAAGAACGCTGGAACCTGTGCCGATGAGTGTTCCGGAGTCGAGGTAGAGATGGTGGGCTTGACGGAATTATCAACAACAGGTACGACAGATGCCCATGTGTCGCACAACGACACAATGGCGCAGGAAAACGAGGAACTTCGTGAACCATACTTGGCGCAAAAGATTGAGGCGGCGGCGAGGTCGCCAGCCTCTTCAGCAACATATTATTTGCAAGATGGCTTTTCAGAGCAGATACCCGCGATGGGACTTGGGACGGGAAATAGCCAAGAGGCGCGGTGAAACACATTGCTCATTAACAATACCATGAGTTGGCGCTTCATCATGTTGCCCTCCACCATAAAAATTTACAGGATCATCCCAAACGCCGTAGTCTCTCTTTAACATCATAGCTGATACACGAGAGGCTGTTCTTCGTACTTACGCAGCTTGCGGCTGAGGCCTTTCTTCCAAGTCCAACTTCTCCAAGCTGTCCGCCGTTTCTTTTGAAGGTGTCTTTGCGCCTTCCATGGGCTCCGTGGCGGGCGCTTTCAACCCCTGCATCTCCGCCTCCAACCTCTTCTCCATCTCCTCGGCCTCCCTCGCCTCCTCTCTCTCTCTTCTCGCCTTCTCGAGAGCAGCCTCCTTCTCCATCTTCGCCCTCTCCAAAGCCTCCTCCTTTTCTCTCTCCTCGCGCTCCATCTCCGCCAACTCGTCATCGACCTCAACCTCATCCGCAGGCGCCGCATTAGCATCCGCGATGATGTCGCCAACCTCATCGACCTCTCCCATCTGCTCCCGCAACGAAGCGACCACATCTCCAACACGATCCGCCCCGCCAACCTTCTCGTTGAGCCCCTTGAGCGCACCCGCACTCGCCTCCATCACCTTGACGAGCTGTAACTGGTCGCGCGCCTGCTGGATCCTCGCGGCGACATCTTCCAGCTGTCCCAGTGTCGCGAACCGCGTCTGCAAGGAATTCTCAGTGAGCTTCTTCGACTTGAGCGCCGCCATCGCCGCCACCTTGTTCTTCTTGGCAACAGCCTCCTTCGCGGTTACCGTGAGCTCGTCGATGCGCGTCGCGAGGAGTGTCGTTTGGTTCTTCATGTCCTCGATGAGCTCCTTCAGGGAAGAGACAGCGGCGTCCTCCTCCGTTATAGAAGTTTCGTCCTCTTCGGCCCCTGAGCCCTTGATCTTAACAACTTGACCATCGTAGACCACCAGCCCCTTGTCCCGCGACAAGAAAACTAGGAGAATGTCGACATCCGTTTCAGATAGCCTCCTAGCCTCCACCAGACTATCCGCAAAGGTCTTTTGGAAATGCGACTTGGTATAAGTCCTGTCGAACCGGGTATCTGCCGAGTTGACCCTCTGCGCAAGGCTCTTCGCCGTCGTCTCGACATTCTTGATGACCACAAACTGGCCCTTGGGCAGCTTGTCCTCGCCCGAATTCGACTTACCGCCGAATCCAAGCTGCCCCGCGGCCCAAGACACCACACTCCACGGTACCTGCGACCATGTTTTTGCGTATATGCTATCCTTTGCGGCGAGAAAATCTTTCAGGGGGTAAAGGTCTTTGTCGTTAACGGCTTCCCTAACAACTGTCCCAAGGGCGAGAGGTCGACCGAAGTGTTTACTTTCGAGGGAGCGCACCAGCCCCTCGTCGACGTTGACCACAAGCAGGTTTGGCGCGGAGACTTGCGACGCTATCCTGCCCTCCCAGGCTGCTCGGGCGAGGGCCTGACGCCAGGCGCTGATGTTGGCTTGGAAGCCATCTGGGTTGAGGATTCGTTGGGGACGGAAGTCGGAGTAGAGAGCGGGTAGGCGCGCTCTGTGGAGCAATGTAACGGTCAGAGGGTCTGTTTGTTATATGCGAAGATGAGCACCTCGAGAAGTGAACTTACTTTCGGAAGTTCTGGTCGTGTTCCGCGAGGAAGTCTAATAGGTCTCCTCCCATCGTCTCCGAGTGACGTCGAGGATAGCTAGAATGTGACGAACCGCCGGTGGTTGTCGTTGGGGACGACTTTATTTGATGCGAATCTCGAGATGGCGATTTGGCCCTGCCGAGTCAAAACTAGGCCAAGAATGGGACGTCGTCTTTGGGGCTTCGGTCAGAGTTGAAGAGGGTATTGTGATCTTTCGAGGTCACTTAAAGGAGCTGCCGATGTTGGCAGGAGGTGGGGTGGGCTGGCGCCTTATCGGTGCTTTTTCAGTGGCACTTTCCCCCTATCGGTTGCCTGTGAGATCACTGGGGAAATTGCAGGGACCCTGGCCGCGGATATGCACGTAAAGTACACGCCTTTCGTACCTGTAGGTAGCCAAGGGACTTGACCTTGCCTTACCTGAGGTAATCCAACCAGCATCATGGTCACAAAGTGAGAGCGTTGAGATTTTCTTCGAACCAAGTATCGCAAATGTCCTGATGAGCCGCGTCCATGGAAGCAAAACAAGTCAAGTCACGCAAACGAAACCCTCACAAAAACGGTGTAAGTGCTATTAACCCGCTTCATAAACCGCGTCTACAAGTCATCCAGCGCCATCTTCATCCCAATCATGTCTTTATCCGAAATCGTTTTGTACAGAACCGGCACCAACGTCGTCCTCATTGGACCTAACCTCATGCAGCGGCGCTGTCTCGAAGTTTACAGCCTGGGGCATCGCCCTTCCCATCATGCTCGCCCTCCTCGACCTAAGATCTAACGCTTCACTCTCCTCATCCACAGTGACCTCGTCCGCATCCTGCGATGACGAAGTGACACCTCCGTCTTCTGCCTCGAGCCTCTCGTCAAGTTGTTGCTGCAAGCTCATCAGGAAGTCGTTCGCCAGGTTGAACTTTGAGATGCCATTCTCGTGCGGTAGGTCAGACCATATCTGGCTGGCCTCGTTCAGGCACCGTTGGGATTGAATGTACTTTTGCTGAAGGAGCCACGATTCACCGGCGAGTATGCACCAAGTCGCCGACTTGCGCTTGCGATGGCCCCAGAATCCGGACCCAACGCCTGGTTTCGCAGCGTAACAGACCGCGAGTCGCTCTTTCATCAAGGCGTCACCAATCCGGCCTAGAATCTTGGATTCGAGGAGACGAATGCCCCATCGCACTGCGTCGTCGACACTGCTCCCGCCTCTTAAGCGCAATAGCTCGATTCCCAAAGTCAGAGAGCGCAGCGCTCCAAATGGCGCGCTGCACCGTGTTTGGTATGAGTAGAAGGCTGCTTCGAGCATTTGGTCAATCGTCTCCGCGCGGGACTTGGATGAGAGGTTTTGTGGCATGATGAGAAGACTGACTGCAGCCATCTCATTCGCGGCAGCGTGGTATTTCCATGCTTTCGCATCACTGAAGTCGGATCTCAGTAGGTCGTAAGTCGACTGCGCCAATTTGTAGTCCCTCAGCATGAAAGAAAAGTCGGCCAACTTGCGCATGATGGCTTCTGAAGCATCTGGGCGATAGAAGCCTGAGGGGTCGTAGGTGCTGGATGAACCACTTCCTCCGACGACTGATGATCGTGAGCTACTGCCAAAGCCACCCCATTTTCTCGATATGCTCATGAACCTGCCCGCGATGCCTCTTCTGCGAGAAGCTACCTGGTCATTCCAAAGTGACACATGTCGTTCCATGGTAGGTACGATGGACTGCGTTACCATTTCCCTCACAAATGTCCGGATTGCTGTGGCATCTGACTCAAATATGTACCTGGTTGGGTCGTCAAAATCTTCCTGATCTTCGCTGTGTCGTATATCCGCCAGTTCTTCGGCTGCAGACATCCAGTCGCTGCGAGGCAGTGGTATGCTGTCGTCATCAGTCTCCGCGCTCTGTGTGCTTCGTAACCGGAGTAGGTGGCAATGCAGGCCAAGGTGGCGCTTCATCTGGTCAAAGAGGGCGAGTGATCGCGTTATGTCGTCACGCTCTTCGTCGTGAACCAGGACATAGTATCGGAGGTAGTCTCCATCCACCCAAACGGGAAGCTTGTGTTCGCCAGAGCTCGTGTCGTTGTATAGCTTTCTAAGATCTTCAATCGGGGCGGGGCTCCGGGAACTGATCGCGATCACACATGCGACTGGGTGGGCGAAGGTCTCGTGCGGCGATACCGGGATGCCTGACAGCAACCTCCGTAGGTAGAGTGAGTAGTATGGCGAGGTAGCTTCCACATCGAGACCCTGTCTTGTCAAGGCCCCGTGGTGCGGAGTGTGCATGACCGAGTCTTCAGCGTAGAATAGATGGCGATCGACCACGGCCTCGACGTCCTCCAGGGTGTTTCTAGACTCGAGCGAAAATCCCGGCTGCCCATTGGCCTTCTCGTTTTTCGCGTTATTGGGCGAGTCGATGTTATATCCAAACTTGACGAACCGAATAGAGTAGTCCTCCCATGTCCTACTGGCGCCATTACTGTCTCTAATCGTAACTTTGCCTTGCACCTGCTCCCCAAATGGTCTGAGAAGCTCCCAAAGACCGTTTTTGAATCCCTTCTCCTTCGCTAGCTCCTCGGTATCCTTCGAGGTATAAATCGCGACGTGAGGCACATACGCCTTCACGAGCAAGTTTCTTGGGTCGCCGGGACTGTCAGACGAGAGATCAATCAAAGATCGCCCCGCTAGTCCACCGAATATCGATCCAGACATGGTGCTGCGAGCCGGTGAGCCCCGTCCCATCGGCGATCCGGATCGGGAGCCCGGCGGGGTCAGGGTCGAGGCGAATAGCGGTGCGGCGGAGGGGTGGGATCGGCGTTGCGGAAGGCTGACTTCAGACTGGGACAGCGGATGGCCCTCCGGCACGGACTGCCTCTTGGGCAGTCTCACCGTGGAGGCCGCCATCGGAAGCGCCTGGATCGACTCGGTTGGTGATGCATCGTTGCCCGGAGATTGCATGGGGAAAGAGTTTTGGCCCAGGTATATCAGCCGAGGTAACGACTGATAACCCTATCCGGCTCGGGCTTGTCGAAGGGACGCTGAGTACGGCTTGCGCTGTGCTGCAGTTGGGTGAGGATGGGCAGTGCAGGTTGCGGCTCTAGATTAAGGCCGTCGAGTAGCTTCGGGCGACGTAATCATTAGGGGCTTTCGCAGGTGGATCGCAAAGTTAAGGCCTGGTAGGTTCGGTATGTGACTTTGAAGTGGATGTCAGCAATGAGTCGAGCGCGGTATGATTTCCCGTTATGAAGACGTACTGAGACTGTTCCATCACGAAGCCATGAGGTACGCTGCAGATTCCCAACGAGCCAAATCACTTTGCAAGCCTTCTTGATCAGGTCCAGCGCAGGAGACATTCGACCCTCTGATAAGTGACTAGCGCCCCGTCACATGCACGTCCATCCGTGGAGGGAGTGGGGGCACCCCTGTCGTCCCCCGGCCCCTGCTTTTCTGGTCGCTTGGCCCGTGCGCCTTAGACGTTCATTGATGTCGGCAGCTTCCAAGTCGACGTAGCTCTCAACACCTTTTCCTACGGGCTTCGACGATACCCATCTGCGATTTTCTCTCTGTCACAACATCTGCGAAAATGCCCTCCGATTTATCCACATACCTAGCAACCCGCTACTTGGTAGCAGACCCTAAGCCAACGAAAAAGCGCAAGCGCAAGACCGCGACCGAGAACCAGGGCCTGATCATAGCGGACGACGACGACAACTGGGGCAAAAGCACACAGAACGACGACGATGAAGACACACCAATGCTCGTCTCCGGCGCAAAGTCTGCCGAGTTCCGCCGCACAAAGAAATCAAATTGGAAGTCGGTCGGGGGACCTTCAAAACCCGACGACGACACCGCCGCCGCAGACGCGATACTCGCCTCAGCAGCCGCAGAAACGGCCGCTGCCCTGCGAGCAGACGATGAAATGCCTGTGATTGAAGGCGGCGATAACGATGGGAACGTGGTCAAGATGAGCGATGGCACGCATGCAGGCCTGCAAAGCGCAGCGTCGGTCGCAGCACAGTTGAAGCAACGACAACAGGCGGAAGAGGCCGAGTTCGCGAAGCTAAGAAAGTTCGGGAAGGAACAGGAGACCGTATACCGCGATGCGACGGGTCGACGTGTGGACGTGTCAATGAAACGTGCCGAGGCGCGCAGGCTGGCTGCGGAAGCGGAAGAGAAGGAGAAGCAAGCAAGGCTTGCGCCCAAGGGTGAGGTTCAGCTGGAGGAGGCACGGAAGCGGAGAGAGGCGCTCGAGGACGCAAAACTCATGAATTTTGCACGAACGGCGGACGATGAGGAGATGAACAGGGAGCTGAAAGAGAAGGAAAGGTGGAACGATCCCATGGCCCATTTCATGGCCGAGAAGACAACGGAAGGCGCCAAGGGAAAGAAGGGCAAGAAGAGGCCGATATATGCGGGTGCTGCACAGCCGAATCGATATGGAATCCGCCCAGGCTATAGATGGGACGGCGTGGATCGCAGCAACGGTTTTGAAGGGGAGAGATTCAAAGCCTTAAACCGCAAGGAGCGGAACAAGGGCCTGACTTACGAGTGGCAGATGGACGAATAACGCAGATGATATCGTTTAATAATAAGCTGAGCGATACGCCATTGCTTGAGAGCAGAAAAACCAAAGCGACTTCATTATTTCGCGATCCTAGCAGTCGAAGCGTTGCAGGGTGCAGTTCAACTGTCAGATTAGGAAAGCAACACGTCTTTAATTGTCTATTGGGTGAGATGTAGGTACCAAGCAGAGAAATTTGCAAAAACTGGGAATGAGCGCATGTAAGGTAGCAAGCAGGAACAGATTGGAGACGGCAGGTCTCCATATTCATTGAAGCGAAGGGGTTGTATGTATGTCTATGAGAAAGCAATCCAGGTTTGTGCAGCCTATGGGACTATCCGCATCCCCCAACATCGCGTTTATGACTCTTCAACGAGCAACATTCGGAAAACCCAAACGAGACTGGGGAAAATCAGCCATGACTGGCTTGTTCGGCCCGTCCAATGTTGAGACCGGATCATGGAGCAAGAGATGTTGACATCTGCCGTCAAGGTTGATGGGTAAGAAGGCCACATTTTTGTCGAATCACATTGTTGGAGTTCACGGCGCCGAAATGCCTGCGAGAATTTGCCCCGAAAAGGCTTGCGTGAACCACGCTCATGAGTCGACCAAACGCCCCAAGATGAGTTTACGGGTAGCTGGACTTGATGTGAACGCTTCTGCTTCTCATTCCTTCAGACGGAATCGGCGGGGTCAACGACCTGGCCAGCAGAGACAAAGATTCAAGCCTTGCGACGCAATACCTTGTCTGGTCCATAGGCACAGTTCTCTCTGACAAGCTTGATCCACTCCTTTCGGTCCATTTGGCCGGGGCCGTCTCCGATACGCCCAGCGAACTTCCGCATGAGGTTGCCAATGGTAATTCCGTTCGGGGGATCGGGCAAAGCAGCAATGATCTCCGCGGGCTCGATGGGACCGGCGCCAGGAGATCCAGTACGGGCAGATCCTTCGGGAATAGGTGAGCCAGGTTTCGAGCCTGCAATGTGATGTAAGTAAGTTGTCTTGGGGAAAGATATGCTCAAAACTTACCAGGAGCAGCGGGAACGGGACTGCCAGCCCTGGATCCCACAGGTGTGCCTCTGGCTCCACTGCCGACAAGCTTGATCTTCTTCTTTCTCGGTTGTCCGTCTGACATTTCTCCCGCTGTCGCTTCGCCGTCACTCATCACACCCTTGCCCAGATTGCTCTTCTGGCTACCGGGGACCGGAGTTGAAGACCGGCTTTGCTGGACTGATGCAGCAGCGTGCTTCTTCATCTTCTTGCGGGTAGACTCATTCCCACTCGATTCGGACAAGTTGGGAGAGCCTGGGCGCTTCAACGACTTGCCCTTCTTAAGGGCATCCGTGTGCTTCTGACGGCCGGAGGGGGTGGTGTCGCCGTTGGAGGACGCACCAGCCGCGTTCTTATCCTTTGAGTCACCCTTCTCGCCTCCTTTCTCCTTGTCCTTGTTTTCTTCGTCTTTCTTCTCCTCATCGGAGTCATCTTCGCTCTAGGAATATCGTCAGTTACGCACAAAATTGAAGATGACGGTCAAACTCACAGAGGAAGATTCGAAGGGATCATAGCCGCTGGAGTCGGACTGGTAAATTGTCTCCTTTTCTCTCTTAATGAGAGCCTTGGTGGTCCGTTTACCCTCCTTGCGACGCTCTTCTTCCGCTTTTCTCTCTTCATCCAATTCCTTCTGAACTCTCTGCTCGTCAGCGTCACCGAACAGGTTGGCGCCTAGTTGATCGCGGCGGATACGTTCATTAGCATCCTTGAAGTCCTCATCGTTGTCTGGCTCCATTCCTGGCGCCTCATCGTCGTCCTGGAATTCATCTCCTTCCATATCAATCTGGTCATGATCCATCTTTTCTTCTCGTGAGGCGGCCCTGAAAGTGTTGCTCTCCGTTTTGATTCTGGCAGGGCCGTAGAGGGCATGCCTGGTTGCCTCCCACTCATCTTGCTCGCTCTTCTTTTGCTTGTCCCGCATGTACCATCGGCCAATGTCGGTCTTCTTACTCATGAGCGCCTCCGCTTCCTCCAGCCTCATCGTGTTGAAATGCGGCTTGGACGTAAATTTGTACCATTTCTCCAACGGGATAGCCGCAAACTTTCCATCTCTGGTAGCGACAAAAGCAACGGTTGTCTCAGACAATGGAGCCACGTAGGATCCAACCCACACGTTCTTGCCGTCGGCGTCTTCGAGATGCCAGGGAAGAGCTTCCTCATATCTCAGCTCCTGCTGCTTCTTCTCCTTCTCAGATCGGGGTTGTCGATGGAATTGCACGTCCTCTTCCTTCTTCTTCGTCTTTCGCTTTTTGTCGGCGTTGGGATCTTTGAGACTCGGGGCACTTTTGGCCAGCTCAACAGCACGAACCGCTTCGCGTTCAGCCTTCATCTGGGCCAATCTTTCGGCCTCCTTCTCATCTACCGGTTGTGGTTCGGGGGCTTCCTGCTTGACTTCGCGACCCGGGGGGGGTTGGCGGGGATCTCGTCGCTGGAGAGTGACAGGTCTAGTGAACTCATCCTGATTCGTCGGATCAATGCCTCTCTGCTCAAGGTCGGCCTTGGAGGAGGAGAGCTTCATGATGTGATGCCGAACGCCATCCTTCAATGCCTTCTTTGTTGTCACGACCTTGAACTCCCTCACGTTTGTAGGCGGAGGGTCGAGCCAGCCGCCATTTGCCGCTCTCCTGGCTTTGATATCATCTACAGTTTCGGGGCGCTGGAGGCCATGATGACCAGACGCGCCGGGAGATGGTCGGGCGGCTGCTGCGGTCTGGAGGAAATTCGGTGCGGGTCGTGAAGCAGCAGGACGCAGTTGCCCAGGGCGCTTTCGGGCGACCAGAGGATCTCCACGAGGTCGTCGCTTGATCGGGGCAGGGCGAGGTTGGCCGCTGGGATTCTGGCCATTCGGCATACCAGGCGGAGGCGCGCTCATCTTGTGGGGCGCAGCATACAGCTTAAAAGCTGTTTAATCGGTGATCTCGCGGAAGCAGGTTCGATCACGACGGCAATACTGGTGTCGCTGTGTTATTATTGCTGCCGTATTTCCGAGGCAATGGTCGTTAGTAGACGCTGAAGATGCCTAAAAGGCGTGACAGAGCCAGCGGCTTCGTAGGCGGCGCAAACTGTAATTGTCTGCGCAATCGCGTGACAACGCTATCGAAGTCGATATACCCGAAGTAAGCTGTACAACCAATCGGCGTAGTCTGAAACAGCTACCAATCTGATGAAGAGTAGGTATCGCAAAGAGGGAACGATGGGTTCGATGACAAAGAGCGCGGCAGCAGCGAGGAAGCGGTTGCGGGAAGGTTATTGGCAGGCGCGCCTACCTCAGGAATTAGGCGTATTCGTACTGCGCAGGCAGCTCTGGTCCGGGAGCTTGCAGAAAAGCTGGGCAGAGCACTGTTGCCGGTACGGGAGCTATGTAGCGAGCTGGCAGTTTCTGGTGTGGAGTACTTTGATGATTGCAGATTCCAAGGAGACAGTACTTCTTGGCGGCTGGTCACAGTGCCCACCGGCCAGAGCCGCATTTGGAAGGGGCTAGCCTCAGCAGGACGTCATATCTAAGGTCCATAGGGGAGGTGCCCCAGAAAACTGCACGATATTTTTGGTGGTCGGATTAGATACGACGCGAAGTTCGTCCCGACAGGTGCAACTTAGGTATCAAATGCGCCCGGTTATTCATAACCACGAAATCAAAACCGACATGTCAGTCTCGTTGAACAGTAATTTTTATTCACTTTCGAACTCAGTTTGCAGCATGTACTCCTCCCTGCAATTGCCGCCGTACCTTGCTTCTTCTCTGCTGCCAGAGGAGCTCTTCAAAAGTTTCTGCCCAAAACGCCAAGCCCTGCCCCTGCCAGTGCCAGGGTGGCTACAGGGGGGCCCTATCAGCCAAACCCCTCCATATTGCTACTAGCATTACCCCTCTAACCGCTACTTGTAATAACTTCGTTCTAGCACTCGTGGGCACTTCGTATATAGTTAAAAACACTTAAAAACGTCGATTTAAGGGTTAATATAGGGTGCTAGGCAGCCTTTGCTAGCCCGGCGACCCTCCTTATATTTATTGCTGCCCTTAAGAGTAATAATCTATTTAATATAGTAAGGAATCCTCTTAATCTAAGCCTTAATACGATCTAAGTCTAAGTCGTCCTTCTAGCACTGCTACTATCTTTTAATAGCTTTAGCGCGGCCCTAGGGGGCACCTTTTTTTATAATATAGCGCTTTATCCATAGCTAGCAGGGCTTAATAGGGTTAAGGTTAGGGCTATTACTAGGCTAGAGAAGCTTCTATATCTTAATAACGCTATATATATAGTAGATAAAGTAATAGTTATGAGATAGGGCTTTATCCTCTTAGATAATAATATTAGTGCCGAGTTCCTAGGCAAAAGGGATTAACTTAGGTAGAAGGATATACTTCTAGTATTAATACTAATTAATACTACCCCTACCCCCACGAGTAAGCTTCCCGTTAGTAGCATTCCAACGCTAGGAAGGCTTGCAGCCTAGTATTTATTAGAGGCATAGGCAATTTATACTATTTAATAGTTCCCACTTAATCTTTTTAGTAGGTATAAGAGTATAGCTATAGGCCTAAACCAGGAAAGGCTAGAATACTGAAACCTAGGTATCCGTTATTCTATTAAACTATTGCTTAACCTTCTAAGTCTATAGCTTATAGAGTGTTCTCTAAAGTATATTTATCTACCCCTAACTTACTAACGTTTTGCTAATAGCATAGCTTTATATCCTATACCTGCTATTATTCCTTATAATTACCCCCCCTTCTAAAGCCTTAGTCCCTAAGTCATATTAATAGAGTAATATAGCTCTATATTACTAACTATAGGGCGATAGTTCAGCGCCTTTATTATATTATTTGCTATTACTCTTTCTTATGCTAGATTTAGGCTGCTATAGCGAATAACGTATTTTATTTTCTAGCGCGTTATATATTTTGAATTTTTAAGTATTACTATTATTTTTTAATTAGTTGCTAATAGTTATATAACTATTTAGTAGTATATAGCTAGTAATTATTTAGCTTTATTACCTAGCGATATTAAGTATAAAAGGGCGTCTTCTTTTTAAGGTCTCTAACCTGGTTAAATTTTCCCCTCTTTGCTATTCTTTTTTTAACTTAGTAGCCTCTATTTTTTTAGCACCTATTTTATAAGCTTTTGCTATAATTATCTAATTTCTTCTTTACCTCTTCTTTTTTAGATACTTTCTTCTCTAGCCTTTTGCTAATAGCTCTCTGCTATATCCTATATTATATATATAGGTATAAGATATTATAGTATTTTATATTATAAAATACTAGTATATACTATAATACATACCTATATACTATATAGAGGTATATTACATAACACAGTATTATTAATACTGTATATACTGTGCATAGAAACCTCTAGAAAGCAGTAGAACCTCGTGGAAACTGCTAGGATTCTAGCCTCTAATAAGGTTAAACCTTATATATAATAAGGTTACTAGCTTATATAAGCTAGTAGCTATACAAGGAAATAAGTAGGGCTTGATTTCTAAGCAGCTTATGCGTTATAGAAGGTTCTAGATACCTTACCTCTAGTATAAATAAGAGGTGAATCCCTCTTAGAAACTCCCTCTTTTAGATAGTAACGAAGAATACTACTACTTCTTTTACTATTACTATTATTACCCCTGCTTACGTAACGATAGGTTACGTAATCGTTACGTAAGCAGGGGTAATAATAGTAATAGTAAAAGAAGTAATAGTATTCTTCATTGCTATCATCTAAGCTATTAAGGATCCAGGCTATAATAACCTGTTTAGGTAACGCTAGCTTATGATAAGCTAGGTTATCAGTTAGTTCTTTTACCTTAGTTAGGTACTCTTCCATACTACTA
>JAOQIF010000791.1:0-41215 GCA_026260285.1 Colletotrichum sansevieriae | reverse complement strand
TCTTATATCTTCTTAGATAGACGCTTTAGGTACTAATATTTAATAATATAGAACTAAAGAAGAATCTCCTCCCTAGTAAAGAAGCTTTCTATACTTAGGAAGTTATTATTATTTCTAAGTAAATTATACTTATATATTATAATAAGAGTAAACATAGGATTGCTAAAGATATGCTTAATCTTGATATAGAGGCGCTTAAGAACTACTTCCTAAGTATTATAGAAGAATTAGTATTTATAGATTTAGTTATCCTAGAAGAATTAGTAATTATAGTAATTATTTATTATAATCTACGTACTATAATTAGCATATTAAGGATTAGAGCACTCTGCTTAGCTATATTAGTTTAAGGTACCCTATCCTTAATACTAACTTCGAAGTTAAGCATAGTCTTAATGTTATCTAAATTCATCTAGGTATTATTATCAATCTCATCTAGAGGAATATCCTCCTATTCTTTATTACTATTATTATTAATAATCGTATTATATATTAATATAGCAGGACCTATAAGCCTTATAAGAAGCTAGCTTAGATATATTCCTTTTGATATACTAGATAATATTAGTATAAAGAAAGTAATTTAAAATAAAGATACTTATTATAAGGTATTAACTTACTAGATCTCTCGAGCTTCGAGGTTAGCACGCTCTATTATAGATATATTAATCTATATATCTAAACTTCTTAGAGCCTTAAGCTTACGGGATTTCTATTATCTAAGGGCCTTTTTAGCCTAATTAATCGCCTTTTAGGCTTCGTTTATATTCTCAACTTATTAGCACGACTTCTTAGTATTTATATTATTAGAATATTCTAACTCTGCCTTTCGCTTAGCTCTAGCGCTAGATCTAAGTAGTCGACTTATTGCTAATTAGTATAAATAATTATTATAAATCTATATAAAACATACCGCGATTCCGCTTAGATAATATTTTATATAATATACTACTCTCTAATTAAAATAGTTATTAGTAAGTAAAAGTTTAGTATAAAGACTATTATATATTACCTATAGTAGTTATTATAATATTAGCGAAGTTATTTAATAGATGCTTATTAGGGGGAAGATTTTATTATTATTTAGAAAAATTAAAAAACCGTGAAAATCAATTGCAAGTAGCTTATATACGACGCGCTATAAGTGCTATCCTTTTCTTCTAATTAAAAATCAAAAAATCAAAATACTTTAAATTATAACTATAGATTGCTCTAAATACCCTCTTTTCAAAAAGTTAATCCTTATATTTTTATAATAGTTATATGATTTACTATAGATTTATTAATATCTATATTCTATATAGAAATAGCTTTATACTCTCCTCAAAAGGTTCGCACCTTCTTATAAATAATTAAAGGAAAGTATAATATAAATAGCTAAATAACGAAAAATTAGCTAATAATATATTTAACTTTTTCTTCTATAAATAATACTAATATTATACTTAATATTATATAAATTATATTATAAGTTAAACCTCTCCTTTATTATACTTATTCTTTATACTAATTATATTTAGATATTATTTATTAGAATAAAGAACGCCTAAAAGGCTGCTAATACTAAGAAGGCTAGTAAGAAGTCTAGTAAGAAGGCTAGCAAAGTACTTAAAGCAAGGAAGACTATAGGTAGTAAATTAGCCCCTAGTAAGTCTATCTAGGCTAGAGCTACTAAGAAGAAGTATTACTAGCGCCCTAGTAGTAAGTTAAGATTAATATAAAAAATAACTATAAATTAACCCTTTCTAGCTAAAACCCTCCGTAAAATTCGCATATATTAGAAGTCTATTAATCTTCTTATCTATAAGCTCCCTTTCTAATGCCTTATATATAAAATCTACTAGGACTAGGGAAACTAGGATCTTTGCTTCTAAGCTTTAGCTATTTATGCTCTTTAAGAGTCTACTAAGTCTCTTCTTACTAGTATCTTTAAGAGTATATACCCCGATTTATTACTTATATATTAAACTAATAAATCTAGTAGTTAACCTTATTATAATTCACGCTAAGTATATTACTATTATACCTAAAGACCTCTACTTAGTCTAGGTAATCCTAAAGGCGAGTAGGAACTATGGTAGTAATTAGTTCTAGATATAGATATCTATAGAATTAAAGAATTAAGTCGATTATTATAAAAGATGCCTATAATAAGTTATATAAAACCTCTTACCTATAGGTACCTAATTTAGCTATAACCTAAACCCATATAACCTATAGGTACCTATATTAGCTATAACCTAAACCTATATAACCTATAGGTACCTATGGGTAACTTCTAACATTCTGGGTAGTACCCGTTACTACCCAACCTATACCGCGGGTACCCATGGGTACCCGCGGGCTGGGTAATTTGCATCTCTAGTAAACAGCTGTGTTCTAGAGCGAATATGGGAAAAGATTTGGCCAGGACTCGAACCCGGAAGAGCATCATCAGTCTTGTACTGGAACGAGGAGGGACTGGTGCAGAGTCAGTTGCCAGGTGGCTTTTCGAGGCCTCATCACATTGTTTTGAAGCGACCATGAAGATCGATAAGTCACACGTTCTTCTAGTGGAAGGCATTCGTCACGCAAGATTTAGTGACGATGAGAACGCTGTGGGCTTCTTCTCGCAAATTCTCTTACGGCCTGCCAACTGATGGGTCATAAATACTGTCCTAGGCTCTCAGGGCGAAGACTCAAGGCTGCAACGGTCACCTAAGACATCCAGGCAACAATTTCGCCCACAAAACTATTAGTCCACTGTGACCGTTACTTTCAGGACAGTGGCCGATGGCAAACAAAATAAAGCCCAGATCGCGCCCAATACCACTAGAATCGCGAGCTCATCATAAAGAGGCCACCAAGACACGTCAACGGGCCTCAATGTCGTGCCGAGCTGTTCACGACGCAGCGAGATCACCCAAAGACCGATATGCAGGTCCTGCGCATGCAGGGCACAACTGCGAAGCTGATCTTGAGCGTGCCCAGGCGCACGATGATTCGGCTTCCTATTGGATTAAAGTCATTTGGATGGACCAGAGCAGTTGGGAGGTATAGGCTGACATGCATCGTTGTGTTCTCCCAATGGACTCGAATCAAGGTTGCCATTTATCTCAAAAAGCAAACAAGCCGCCAGACGAGTTTGCGAGGGGCAAGCATCTTTCTAAAAGCGGGACTACGGCAAGCGACTGCGAATCTATCAGAGCTCTTCGTGGGAAACGTATTACTATCCATAGTTGGGAGAGCATTTACCCATCAAGTTACTCCATGTATCAACGGCTGCTGCTAATTTATGGAGTCGCACTGATCTCTGGATACTATTCGACATTGCTAAGTACTTCTCCGGCTTCTGTGAAAACCTCATGGGGACCATATGTAACCTCGGGATGTTACAAGCCGACTATCTCAAGCAAGATGCACGTGAGTTGGCTGATCTCACTGGAGATGTTTCTGAGCTCGATTGCCGGGATGGCTCAGATAGGGGTTACGGAGTACTGTCGATGGTCGATTGGGAAAGGAAAGAACCCAGTCGCCCTTATTACAAAAGGTACTGATTCGATTTAGCGGTCGAGATATTTAACGAGAGACCCATATCGTTATTTCGAACCTGCCGATCAGCTGGAAGTGGCTTTAGCCTTTCGTCTGTACACAGACGCTCCACTCAACTTGAAGGGAGTTAATCGCAGACAAGAGACACCTAATTTTTCAAAGGAGCTTGACGAAGTCGACGGTAAACAAGGTCCAGGTTCAACGCTAGCTCACGGCTACTCATGATCTTCGAAGACGGTCGCCCGACGCGCGATTATGCTGCTCAATGGGAGTTCAAAGAACCTGGAAATGGCTTCCATCGTGTACGAAGTGCTCGGAGGTTGCCGTGGTTATACCAGTGGTGAACTACCGCCAATTTAAAGGATGCGCTCTGGGGAAGCGAAACGTTCTTCTTCCGCAGAACGTTAACGTTGGGGACTGGTGCTGATTCAACTGCTAGTACACATACCAGGTGGTCCGGAAGTATTGTGAAAGTTGGTAAATGTTGGACGGGGTATGACCCGTTCAGCAAGTCTACGGGCTCATTGTGGCAAAAGTCCAAACTGCATCTAGACGCAGAAGATGTTTTAATCGCTGCGACTACTTCCTGGATAGGTGACCCGGTCCCATTTATCCGACTTGGGAATTTGCAACGATACATTGAACAGGGCTATACTTGATCGTCTTTTACCGAGATACGTCCGAGACACGATGGAAAATATAAGAAGAGTGTGTGAACTGATGAGCTTGAATAGACTATCTGGCATTTCTGTTCGTTTCCCCAAACAATTAATCCTCAAAGTCTCGCTGTAGACGTCATTTCGCGACTGAAAAAGCTGATCTCAACCGCCTCCAACATTCGCTCTTCACAGCAGTATGCTCATCTGCCGTCCTGAGCACAGCATCCCTATTCTCCACCGCCCTACGAAGCAAGTACGCCAAACACTCGCCCATGCTCCCCCAAGTGGAGCACTTGTAAACATCGGGACCTCCGAATCCTTCATTCTTCTCTTGAAGAAGCGAAAAGCTAACCTGATCGGACATACCGTGAAGCTGTCCAAACGCAATAGGAACGGTCCGCTTTCCATCCTTGACGCGCTGCTGGTGCAACTTGAGCGCAGCGAAAAGACTCTCCTTGTTATGACTAGCCAAAAGCAAGTCAACGGAAGGAAACGGCTTTGAACCCGGCGCCTCACCGCCAAACTCGCCAATACTTCTCCTGACTGCGCCCTGAGAGATGTAGTCGTACGCATCATCCGTGTCTTGCTTTGTGTCATGGATGCGAGAGCGGTTATCGGACAAGATGTACGCTCCCCTGACGAGCTTCAAGCCGAGGGTGAAGCCATCTTTGCTGGCTTCGGAGAGGTGGTTGATGACATTGTTGGTCGTGCTCTTGAGGTATGCCTGATAGGTGTTGTAAATAGCTGCGTAACCATCCCGATTGAACTTGCGCATCAGCTCGAGCGTCACGCGATCGATGGCCTTTTGGAAGTGCTGCGACTCTGCGTCGACGATGACCTTGATTCCGCGCTGCTTGCACGTTCTGGCGATTTCGTCCAAGGCATCCAGCATCTGCTCCGGGGGGGATTGATCGGCTGCGAAGGCTTTTGTTACCTCACGGCCGGCGCCGGTCAGTCTGTTGTACTGTCAGTTGCTGAACCAGTTGGCTGTGGCTTGGATGTGCGTACTTGATGGCGAGTATGTCTCCCTCACCAACCTGTGCGGCCGTTTCCAGGGTACCTAGTCTCCAAGAGTCGATCTCAGCATCAACACCGCCGATGCCTGAGACACTGGCTGTCTTTCCGGTCTCATGGGCTGACTGCGTCAAGTGATCAAAGACAGTCTCTTTCGCGTAAGTTAGGATAACACCCTTGAACCCGAATGCCTTGAGTCTTTCGACACAAGCCTTGGTCTGTTCTGGTGTCTCTCCGGCGCAGAACTGGTCGTAGAAAGTCTTTTTGAGAATACCATGCAAAATGGGGTTGCGATCGACATCGAGCAGAAAGTTTCTACTTGTTTTTGTGAGAAGTGATAGGGTATAAAGAGAGGGGATGAGTAGGAAACGATTCGATGAGATGGTGGTGACGAGTAATGATCTGAGGAGAGTTCCCGTTGATAGGACGGATAGTGGATGGCCAGGGACCGATTTCCGTGCTGGAGGTGTCTTGCTGAGTTCAACACTGCTTGTATCCGAGAGAGCAGCGTCTGGTGAGCCAGCTCCGAGGGCTTGTCGTGGTTGTGTTGGCTTTCCATAGTTTCGTTTGCTGGATAGGACAAACGCGGGGCTCGACCAAGGCCTCTTGGCGGAGAAGAGGCCCAGCGAGACCTTCATGATAAGCCTCAGTGACAGGTGATAGGCTTCTTTTCGAGTGTGTGGCTTCCAGAGTATCTCAATATAACAATCCTAAAAACGTGCCCGTAATTTCAGAAACGCGTTGAAAATGGAACGGTCGGTTTACGTTTCTAAATGCTCACCAACATTCCCCGCCCCAAGTCATGATCGGATCCGATCATTCTCCAACAACCTTCTCCAACGCATCGTTCCGGTCCGATCTACGGAAGTGGCGGCATGGCCATCCTGGTGTCGAAACAGGTCACATGTTGGGCTCCTGACGACTGCCAATCGGGGAACGCTTCCAATATCTCCGTCTTGGAGATATGAGTTGGCGTGAGGTTGGTGTCCTGCTCTCCCAGCGCCATCCGAGGGGCGGGCCTCTACCCCGCACTGGCATCGCGATGCTAACCGAACAGGGAGGACGCCTGGACGGGTGCGTTTTAGTGACATTATCCAAGTGCACTTGATGTCCGTAAACGTGCAGATAAGAAAATTGATTGTCTTGAGCGACCCCAGCTGAGGATTTCCTCTCTCGGAAAGTGCCTGACGAGGGTACCGGACAGGACTCCGGGGAGGACCCACTTACCGGGCACCCCTCCGATGCGACCCACCATCGCCCAACATCACCCCGGTATTCAGAGTTCTTATCAGATAAGTGCTGCTTAGGTCGCCTTCCTGTCTGCAAGGCAGTCCAGATACACGGCAGCTTGAAGCCATGCAGATCAATCGCTTGGAACGTGCCTTATCTCGGCCCTAGTCGACACGCCAACCGCTATGTTCTGACTCTGTCCACCAAAGCAAGACCGGGCTTGTGCCTTTCTTGGCGCTCGGTTCAGAGACGATTCAGACTACTTAGATCTTTTCAAATTACTCAAAGCTTCTTGTTCACGCCATAAAAGCTGCTTCAGGTGATGCACACTTCGTCCCTCAGCAATGGTTAGTATGTTCTGAGCATAGATGCTACGTACTGTTGCAAAGAAGATTGCCGTACGGATCCATGGATGGCATGTTGCTTGGGCGAAAGCTTGGTTCGAACCCCTGAAGCTGATAACAAAAACGCGCCGGTTGCTGCACTCGGCGATCAACCTGCATCTCCACGACCAGCCTCTCTTCACCTATCTTCAGTGTCAAGTTGACGAGTATCAGACATCCTTTAGGCTCTCCGCCGCGGCACAGTCGAAACCTTGCCTTCCAACTGAAAGGTGCAACATTGCATCTGATAAGACATTGGTCGCATTATATCCATCAGAACGAAAAGCGTGACAAGCGTCATTTCAGGGGCTTGAAGCTGGGATGGATGACAATGTCGCCAAGATGTGATGCAGTCGTTGATGCACTCCAATAAAATTTGGCCTTGAGACATTCATTTTGAGACCCAACTCCAGGAGGTTCTGATGTGATGCCAGCGATGCTGATTTCATGGCCCCTAATGAAGATGCAATGGCAATCGTAGAAAAGAAGCTGGACCTCGCAGACGACGAGCCATTCACCCTACCTACAGCAATGGTGAAGGCAAACATCGCCCCCTGTCGCGGGCTCTCAAGGGTCGACACATGCGTATAAGAATACCGTAGGTATATCTTAATAATTTCTATTATAACCTTATAAACTTTGAATAAACTTCAATAAATAACTATAGTATATATAGGTATATATCCATATAATATATCTTTAATAACACACTAATGACTATAAAACATGTAATAATAATCATAATAATATTTCCTTTACGAAATAAATACTTTGAAAATCTATATAAATTCTAATAATATTAATAACTTATAAATATATATATATTTATAGTCCTTATATTTATAGCTATAAATATATAAGAGATAGTGCACGGACCACTCAGTGATCCAAGCACGATTCTGCTCAATAAGCTTGATAATTAGCCGCTTAGCAGCTATGTTTCAGAATATCTTACCCCTCACTTACTGAGGGCAGGATTTAGTAACATCAACACTTCAACATCATTCAACGTTCATTTTAATACAAACTCATTAATAAATCCATGCTTCCTTATGCTTAAGTTTATCAGCTTTTATCACAATCAAAACCAGCCTATTAATATCTATTATTTAGGCTACTTTTCCGTCCCCTTCGCTACCTATATACCTATTCTTACAGGTTATGAGCCCAGAGGTTATGGGTTCAACTCGATATATTCCTTCTCTTTTATTCCTCTTTCGAAGGGTCTTCGAGAAACTCTTCTATAGAAGGCTAAATACGCTCTTCTATAGTTGGGATAACCGCCGGTATATAGCCTATATTAGGCCTCGATCCTATAGCAGTGTGGATACGGGTAAACCAAGACCTATGAAGGCTTGGGGATAGTTCGAAGATATAATCAACTGAAGCAAGGTCGAATAGCTTAGTTAATATATCGTTTCGAGTCGAAGTAGTAGGAGTATTAATAGTGGTATAATCGAATAGTTCGCGGTTCTAAATAGCTTCTCGTAGGAGGTATCGATCTTTAAGCTAGCGGACTAGTCCAGCTAGAATTTCTAACTCTGCGTAGGGCGTATGGAGGCTATATCTCTCAAAAGAATACCCTAAATAGGTAATCTTAAGGAAGAGAATAGGCTTGAGGTGTTTATTTTAGTTTTGAGGTGGCTGGATCGGTGGGATATTTTCAGATGATTGCAATCGGTTGATATCCTGATCTTCGGAAATGATGAACTAAACTGAGATAATTGAACTGGACTCTAGGCGGTTCCATTGGAGCTGGTCTCTTCCCGGGCACTGGAAGAGCGTTGAGCATCGGTGGACCGGCGACCTTGGCATGTGTTTATCTTGCTGAAAAGCGCTATGAGAAACCCCGGACTAACAGCTACCACAGTTGAGTTTATGATCATCGGCTGCACGATGACGTGTACCGTTCAAGCCCTGGGAGAACTGACCATCATTTACCCCGTCAATGGTGTCTTCTATGGATATGCCGTTCGATTCATTGATCCTGCTTGGTAAATCGAAGGACACCACAGGCTTCCAGCTTTCTGCATGGACTTATTAAAACTCCCAGAGGGGCTCTTCGCGATGGACTGGGAATACTCCATCGGTTGGATGGTCACCCTCCCCTCGGAAATCACTGCGGCGGTCATGACCATCGAATTCTGAAAGAGCGGGGAAGATGTCAACCCCGGAGTATGGTGCGCTGTTCTCATGGCGATGTTAATCGTGATCCATGTTTTTGGTGTCCGAGGATACGGTGAAGGTAAGCAATCTCAATGACCCAATCCATCTCCCAGATCGTGTAATCGCTGACGCCCAACCAAGTGGAATTTGCGCTAGCCATTGTCAGATTCTGTGCTGCATTGGCTTCATTATTCTAGGTATTATCGTCAATACTGGTAGCGTACCTACTGATCCACGTGGATATATCGGGGCGTCGTTCTGGCACGACCCGGGCGCCTTCAGGAACGGGTTTCAGGGTTTCTGCTAAGTCTTCGTCACTGCCGGTACGCCTTCGACGAATCTTTAATCAAATAGCTACGTGGACTGACTACTCCCGGCAGCATTCTACTTCGGCGGAACGGAAATGATCGGTCTCGCAGCAGCAGAGGCTGCCAACCCACGCAAGACCCTGCCCAAGGCATCCCGCCAAGTGTTCTGGCGCATCACCCTCTTCTACATCCTCAACATCTTCAGAATGGGCCTCATCGTCCCATCCGATAGCGACGTCCTCCTGGGCGCAAGCGGCGCAAACACCAAAGCCTCACCTTTTGTCTTGCGCCGAACTAGCCGGGATCCAAGCCCTCCCTCATATCATCAATAGCGGTACGCCCTCTCCCATGCCTCCCCCACATATTCTTCACCTCGACCACCCAAATCCACTGCCGCTAACTGTTCTTCCATCGCCGCCGCAGTAATCACCCTGGCCGTCATCTCCGTCGCAAACACCTGCACCTGAGGCTCGACCCGCGTCCTCCGAGCCCTGGCCCAATCAAGGCCGCGCCGGCAGGCCCATCTACTGCGTCGCGCTCCAGGTCGCCTTCGGCTTCGTCTCCTTCATCACCGTCGCCGCGGGCTCCAAGCTCGTCTTCAGCTGGCTGCTCGCCGTCACGGGTCTCTCGGGCCAGTTCGCGTGCCTGAGCATCATGCTCGCGCACCTCCGCTTCATCAAGCAGCGCTGCCGCAAGTGCAAACTATTCAACAAACAATATAAGTTAATCGATCAAAGTAATACTATCACCACTTCCTAGTTAAGCAATCCCTCCTCCCTCAGAATTATTAAATACTTTAATATCTTATATACTAGCTAATAGGAGGCTATAGATCAGTCCCTGCCCTATTTATTTAGGCATGCCTAGCTACTGAAATATGCTACTATTGCTAACCTCGTGTTACGACCTGTTATGCAAGGATAACAGTTGACCGACCCACTTGGGCGTTAGGCGGTTAGGATAGGATATTTATACTACAGGATCATGGGAATAATAGGGACTTACTCGGAACGGAAGAACTATAGTATAAGTTACGTAACGATAAGATAAGACTAAGCAGATAGTATAGATCACTAAGCGCTTAGTAAGACCTACTGAGCGATTACTAACGATTACTAAGCGCTTAGTAGTATTTAATTAATAATTAGTAATAAGATAAGGAATTATTCGGGACTTATATATAGTATAACTTAAGCCTAGCTTAAGGTCAGACTTCTATAGCTCTTTAGTAATTAACTTTCATATTTATCCTTATAGATACTCTTAGCTTACCTTTACTACGAATTATTTATTAAGTCTAAGACTAATTACCTTAGTCTCTAAAGACCTGATCTACTATTAGCATATAACTACGACCTAGTATATTATTACTACGTCTTAATCCCTAACTTCTATTAGCAGACCCTACTATTAGATAGCTAATTATAATACTTTAATTGCTCCTATTTAGTAAGTTAACTATTAAGACTACTAAATAATATAGATAAGATATCTTCTCGCACCTCTATTAAGTTACTTACTCCTAGAACCTCCTCTTCTTTATAGTAACTAGTCCGAAACCTAGCTAAAGAACTTAAAGGAGCCCCTATAGCTATAGATTCTAATAACGAGGTAACCCTAAAGAAAGATACCTATAACTAACTCCGAACTAGAGTTAAGAAAGGAGATAATAACGTTGCTAAAATCTAGACTATATATAATAAAACTGCTATAGAACTTTAGAGCCTTAAGAGAATAATATAATAACTAGGAAATAGCCCTTAGTATATTATAGATCTAGAGAATGAAGTTATCTATCTAAGAGGATAAAATAGTAATACTAATATCGAGGAACTTTAGAATAAAATCAGAACTCTACGCGCTGCTGCTAATATTATCACAACCCCTACTAGAGGATAATAGAAGCTTAAGCTTAGTCCCCTAATAACTTATAATAGCACCCCTAGATATCTCAAAGGATTCCTAATTTAAGTTAAGAACTATTAGAACTTCTACTATAGTAATTTTACTAATTAAACCGAAAAGGTAGTCTATATAGCTACTTACCTTAGAGAATAAGCCTTTAAATAATTTAAACCTATCTAAGAAGAATTCCTTAAGTATAAAACCCTGGATAAATGCTCTATAGAAACTTATGATATATATAGTAGTTTCTAAGGATTTGAAGACGCTCTCCGCTCGCTCTTCTAGAACCCTAATAAGAAGCGATAAGCTAAGCGCGAGCTATTATAACTCTAATAAACTAAATCTGCTAAAGAATTCGCTACTACCTTTAGATAACTAAGTATTTAACTTAACCTTACTAAGGAAATTAAAATCTTTATATTCTATTAAGGACTTAAGGATGAAGTTAAAGATAAGATTATTAAGGTTAACCGCCCCGATAACTTCCTCTAATATGCCGAGCTTATAATTAAGATTAATAATTAGTTATTCGAACGCTATAAGGAAAAAGGCGAGAAATAGCAAGGACCTAACTCAGGATATAAGTACTAGTAGCAGCCTCAATATAAGTTTAATAGTTAATAGAACGATAATAAGCCTAGTAATAACTAGAGCAACACCCGATAAAGCATTGCCTATAGATAATATAGTAGACCTATAAATCTTAGTATAATAACTAAGCCTAATAATAAAAAGCCTTAGAACCCTAAATACTAGAACTACAATAAATAAGGTCACGTCGCTAAGGACTATATATAACCTAAGAAGCTTCCTTAGAAGCCTGTAATAGAGAGGCCACGATAAGTTAACACGATCTTAAAAGCCCCTTATATATTACTATTATAGACCGGGTGCTATAATAATAACTGCTGAATCTATCTTGAAGATAAAGAAATATCAGGTTACTACCTAAAGGATAACTACTCCGGATAATCCGGATATAATATAACTACTTCAGATACTCATCCTAAGACTCTAGTAATAATATATATTAATAAAATAGCTAGAAAGCCTAGAGAATAGCTTAATAAGATGCTATAGATCTAATAATAAAGACCCGTTAGTATATCCCCTATTATATATAACTAGGAACTAGAAAACGATAACGAATAAAAACTCGCACGCCTCTAGTTAACTAAATTCGCATACCTAGAACGAATCCAAGACAAACCTCATAACCCTATATAGGAAAGATAACTAAGAGCTATGCTTATATATATAGAACGACGAAAGAACGCATATAGAAACCCCGCTTAGATCGAATAAATTAATTAAGAACTTAAAAAATAAGTTAAAGAAGAATCCGATAAAGAACTAGAATATTAGTATAACTTACTAATAGAATAATAACTTCTTAGTATAACTAGTAACCAGACTTTTAGAGAAGGCAAAAGTTCCCCTTATAACTCGGATAAACCTTATAATATTATCTAATAATATACTTAGATAGAGATTACCTATAGGCATGCTCCTAGTATAGATAACTCTAGCTCTAAAGAGGAACCTGATAATTAGGAAGATAAGACTAAGTAACTTCTATAGTATTAAGAAGTAAATATATTTCAAGACTAATAGTAATAATACTTCTATAGCACTCTAGCAAACTAATAAGAACGAGATTATATTCCTAAACTATATATAGGAGACTACCCTATACTAAGAAGTAACTATTAACTCTATTAAACCCTCTTCTAGCCTTAATGCTTTTATAATAAATATAAAGAATATATAGGAGAAAAGCATAATTACTAGTTCTACCCTAGAAGATATAATAATAAACCTATTTGAGAAGTCTACTTGATATCCGTTATAGTTAGATAGACTATAGTATTATTCGAAGATAACCTTATAATCTTTAGACCTAGCTTGCAATTTCCTATGAGATATTAATATAATAATATAATAAAGTAGGATAAATATTAATAAGATAAGTATTAAGTATACTATTAAGAAAAAGCACGTGCCTAGAGAATTGCAAAGAACGGACCTAGACCTCTATAGGTTAGGATCCGTGAGAATAGCCTTATAAAGGCAAGATAGGAAGGAAAATAAATCACTTACCCCGGACTATTCGAGTAGTTAAAAAACTAGACTCGCTTACTAAAGGAGGATTATAATAAGTAATATATAAAAGATCTATCTACTAAGTATTATAAGGATATAAGGATAATATTAAACTAGAAGTTACTATTAACTAGCAGATAACGCTCGCGCTAATTAATAGTAGAGCTAAAGCTAACTATATTACCCCCCGAGCTATTAATAGGCTGAAAGTATAATAGGGAGGAAAAGAATAACTATACCGCTTATATATAGCAGAAGGAGAAGAATTTAAGTACGAAGTAGGTACTATCTATAATAAGACTATGCCCCTTAAGATAAGCTATCTAGATCGGAAAGAAAGAATCTAATTAGATATTACTAATATAGGAATATATAATATAGTGCTAGGACTACCCTAGCTATGAATAAATAACCTACGGATAGATTAGAGAAAAGGCTAACTCTATTAGGATTATAATAGTTTAATCCCTAAGTAGCTCTATTAAAATCAGGCCTCAAACGAATCGATATAACGAGGAGTAGTAAAACGGTATATCTACTACCTTAAGGTAAAAGAAGCTATATTATAACTATTAATAATAATAGATCTCAAATAGAAGAATAATCTATTTCTATCTATCCTAGAAGAGTATAGAGTTTATAAAAAACTCTTTATAGCTAAGTTAGAAACTAGACTGCCTAAATATACTAGTTTTAACTATGAAATCCCCCTTAAGGAAGGGAAGGAACCACGATTTAATAAGATCTATAGACTTAATCTAATAGAAATAGAAGCTCTAGACTAGTACTTTGAAGAAAACCTGAAGAAAGGTTATATTAGACCTTCGATATTGCTAGTAGGAAGCCTAATCCTATTTATACTAAAGAAGAATAGAAAGCTACGACTATGCGTTAACTATTATATATTTAACAAAATAATAATTAAGAATCGCTACCCGCTACTACTTATTAATAAGATGAGACGACTCCTCCACGGAGCTAACTAGTTTATAGCCCTCGACCTCAAAGGAGCTTATAACCTAATTAGAATAAAAGAAGGAGAAGAATAGAAGACCGCCTTCAGAATATAGAAAGGATATTTCGAGTACCTCGTTATATTATTTAGTCTTACTAACGCCCCTGCAACCTTCTAAAATATAATTAACTATATCTTATATAAATATATCGATATTTATATAGTAGTTTACCTTAATAATATTCTTATCTTCTTACTAATACTTAAGAAATATAAGGAAGATATATATCACGTCTTATAAGCTCTTTAGGAAGCTAAGCTCCTAGTTAAACTAGAAAAGAGCGAATTCTATACCTAGAAGGTAGAATACCTCGGATTTACTATTACCCCTAGAAAAGTCTATATATTAGAAAATAAAGTTAAAGCTATTAAAGAATAGCTAGTACCTAATAATCTTAAGGAAGTCTAAGGATTCCTAGGATTTATTAACTTCTACTAGAAATTCATTAAAAACTATAATAAGATCAATATAGCTCTTACTAGCCTTAGCTATAAAGATACCCTATTTATATAAGAGGAACTATAATAAATAGCATTTCAGAAGATTAAGGACCTTATTGCTAGTAAACCTATCCTAATTATTCTAGATCTAATGAAATAATTCGAAGTAGAACTAGATATATCTAATTATATAATTAGAGCATAACTATTCTAATAAGATTTAGAAGGATAACTATACCTATGCGCCTTCTTCTCTTATAAACTATATAGACCCGAACTTAACTACTAGATCTATAATAAAGAACTAATAGTAATTATTAAAGCCTTTAAGGAATAGAGACCCGAACTCTTAGGAACTATCCACGAAGTACTTATATACTCGGACTATAAGAACCTCTTATACTTCACTACCTTAAAAGTATTAAATAAATAATAAGTTAGATAGTTAGAATTCTTATTAGAGTTTAATTTTCGAATTATCTATTGCAAAGGATTAGATAATAGTAGAGCTAATGCTTTTAGCTAATAACTAGACTATAACGTCCTAATACTAGAAGAAACCTAGGTAATCCTCAAAGGAAATAATAATAGAGACCTAGTACTAGCAACTAAACTCTTAATAATAGCTAGATGATCTAGTACTAGCCCGACTAGTAAACTAGATAATAAAGCAATTATAGAGTTTTATACCCGTCCTATATATAGCTACTAAGGAATCACGAAAACCTAGAAATAACTATAATAACGATATAGAGGAATAATTAGTAGAGAATATATAGCAAAGGCAATTAGAGACTATGAAGTCTGCCTCAAAAGCAAACCTACTCGATACTAGCTATATAGCATATTATAACCTTTGCCTATGCTATAAGCAGCCTAGTAATCTATATCCCTCGACTTTATTATTAAACTACTAAAGTCTCGAGAACCCCTTATAGGAGTATACTTTAATAGCGTTCTCGTTATTATAGACCGACTTATGAAGTACGCCTACTTCATCCTATATAAGGAAGCAAGCAACGCTGAAAAATATATATATACCTTTATTAAGTATATTATAGCTAATTATAGTATACCTAAGGAAATCGTATTAGATAGAGATAAGATCTTCACCTCTAAATTTTAGAACTTAATTATATTATAACTCGGTATTAAGTAAGTAATATCTACTGCATTTCACCTATAAACCGACGGATAAATAGAACGAATTAACTAAATCCTCAAAACCTACCTCTGCGCTTATATTAATTATAACTAAGATAATTAGGTTATATTACTCCTAGTTGCCTAATTCGTATATAATAGCATAATTAGAGAAAGTACTAAGAAATCGCCCTTCTACCTTAACTATAGATTTGAACTAACTGCTTATAGAGAACCCCGGATAGGCCTAGCTATAGTAAAAGCTATCGCTTTAGTATAATAAATTAAGGATATCTAAGAAAACGTATATAAAGAACTCGAATTTATATAATAACGAATAATATAGTTTAGTAACTAATAAAGGATTAAGGGATTAACCTTAAAAGAGGGAGATAGCACCTATCTTATATAGCGAAATATTAAAATAAAATAACTAAGCGATAAATTTAACTATAAAAAACTCAGACCTTTTAAAATTTTATAAGTAATTTCACTAGTTAATTATAAGCTTAAACTCCTAGAAACTATAAAGTATTACCTAATATTCTATATCTTATTACTTAAACTAGCCCTATAAGGATTATAAATAAATAACCTTATTATTATAGAAGATAACGAACCGGAGTATGAAGTCGAACGAATCCTTAACTACCTAGAAGAACTAAAGGGATACTAATATCTTATTAAATAGAAAGGATATAGTTATAAAGATAATATATAGGAACTAGCTAAAAATATTACTAATATGGAAGAAGAACTCGCGATCTACTAGTAATAATACTAAGAATGAGAAACTATACTAGCACTTATTATACTAATCTAGAAGGATGCTAGATATAAATAAATAAGATACCCTTACTACTTTATAAAGCAACCTATCGGAATAGACCGATTATAATAAGGAAAACCATTTATCCGACTAGGAATACTAGAAATAAGCTAAGATTTTTCTAATAAGAAATTTGGAATACTAGGATTCTAATTACCTAAAATAGCATCTAAATCAATTATACTAAAACTACCTATTAACTATACCTCCTGAACTACAGGAGACCCTGAAGAAGGAACCCCGGACGACTCGCCTTCCTTAGCTACTACTAATATCTCCTTATAACCTTTCTTAAAAACTACCCGCTTCGCCTTATAAATATAATCTAATTTAATAAGAACTTTATTCACTTTAGCTTGCGCTTTTTATAATACCTCTATTCTCTTTTGAAATAACTCTTTAGCTCCTTCCTCCTCGTTATCTAAACGACGAGATTCTACTATTAATTATTCTATTATAATAAGTTAGTAAGAGAATAAGGGAACTATATAAGGAATAGACCTACGTTAATAAATTGCATTATTAGAAGTATTATAAGAATAATAAGTGCTATCTATAGCGACGCACTCCCTATAGACTAGCGAACTAGGTAATATTTTATAATACAAACCTTTAGAATAATAGCGATAATAAGGTATAACTTCAAAACCGTTCTTAGCGATATTAAGAGAATAACGATAATAATAAAGCGTGGAAATCGCAGGATTATTAGCAACGCAACCTGATATAATATTAGCACTATAAAGAAAGCAAAGAAGCACGATTAATAGATCCCTAACCTAGGACTAACGACCTACTTATGCTAGGTCTTGAGGACAAGACCTTTGGAGAGGGGACCTGATATTATAACCCGTTATATAAGGATAATAGTTAACCGACCTACTTAGGCGTTAGGCGGTTAGAACAGGATATTTATACTACAGGATTATAGGAATAATAGGGACTTACTCGGAACGGAAGAACTATAGTATAAGTCACATAACGATAAGATAAGACTAAGCAGATAGTATAGATTACTAAGCGCTTAATAAGACCTACTAAGCGATTACTAATAATTACTAAGCGCTTAGTAGTACTTAATTAACGATTAGTAATAGGATAAGGAATTATTCGGGACTTATATATAGTATAACTTAAGCCCGGCTTAAGGTTAGACTTCTATAGCTCTTTAGCAATTAACTTTCATATTTATCCTCACGGATACTCTTAGCTTACCTTTACTACGAATTACTTATTAAGTCTAAGACTAATCACCTTAGTCTCTGAAGACCTGATCTACTATTAGCATACAACCACGACCTAGTGTACTATTACTATATCTCAATCCCTAACTTCTATTAGCAGACCCTACTGTCGGATAGCTGACCGTAACACCTCGCTATTATTATATATATTATTAAGGTTATTCAGACTACCCTTATTATACTAGACGAAGGCGTATTTTCTTAAAAACTTAATAATAGGAAGATAGGATTATAGTAATTCGAATAGTATATTTAATATTATAATTAGATATTAATTATAAAAGTTTTTTATTATTATATATTATACTTATTATTTACTCCTATTACCTTACTAAACTTTATAATATCTACTATTGCTATTACCTCCTCCTCTACTGCTAATGTATATACGATCTTAAGCGCCCTGCGCTAGCAGATCTCTATATAGATCGAGGCAGCCCTTACTACTATTATCCCTCTGAATCCTATAATTAATAACCTACTTATTATTATTATTAGTAGTAAGAGGTATATCCTCGAGTAGTACTTAATATAGCAGAGAGGCCGGGGTTAATCTAGCTAGATTTAAGAGCATAGCGACTTCCTTATTGAGGTTATTCAGGGCTAGGCTATAGCTTCCTATTAGATTTGCTAACGATATAATACTAGAGGGACCCCTAAGGTATTTAGCGCTGCTATTACCTCTGCTGCCTTAGAGTATTTAACTTAGTATATTATTATAAGCTTCCTACTTATATAAACTCTACTCTAATGAGGCTGAAGTAGCTATTATATCTATAGGATCTCTACCCTCTTAGATAAGGATTCTAATGCTAATACTCCCTCCTCTTCGATAGCCTTATTAGACCCTCCTTTATATAAGAGGGTATAGCGTAATAATAGTAATATCCCTAAGGCTAAGATCTTAACTCTAAGGGATCTCTATATTACCTCTATTATCTCTATTAACCTCCCTTTTACCTACTTTGAGAATACCTTCCTCTAATAGATCCTATAATACTATAGTATAGAGGTCGCTAGAGAGGTCCTATGGAGTTATATATCTATTCGGGACTACTTCTATAACTTCTAGTAATATAGAGAGGCCCTTATAAAGTTAGAGCTCTACTTAGTAGTATCTAAAATATATATTTTATTCGATCTATAGTTATCGCTTAATATCTATGCTTTTATAGGGGTTATATATTATTTTATCGATATTACTAGCATATTATAGTCACGCCTCCTAGGCTTCTCTTAGTACTATAGAGACTATAGCAATAATAACCTCTTAGAGACCCTCCTTAACGTTATTAACTAATATAGGATATAGGACCGGATCGGAGTAACTATCTCTAATAATATAACTAATAATAATACCTACCTCCTTGCCTTTTACTAGGATATATCCCCTAAGATAATAAAGGAGGATATATAGGCCCGGCGTATAAGGTGCTATAGCTATATACTTAATCTCATAGCCCGGGCCTTTTTATTTAGTACTAATAAGGAGACTCTCAAGGCTAAATCTAACTACTACTAGCTTATTAAATAATATAATAATAATCTTAACCTCTAGTATAGGCTTAGGCCTATTAGCTAGCTCTAGAATATTATTAAGTATATCCAGGCCTCTCTATAATAGACCGAATAGTATTAGAAGGCTATAGCTAAGATTAATAGCAACTCTGCTAACTTCTAGATCTTCTCTAAGTCGTCCTATAAGGCCTAGCTTATCCTAAATAACGATACTTGCTAGAATAGTATATACCTTATAATTAAGAGAGCTATAAAGAAGAAGAATAAGATCTAGTCTTTTATACTATTAAATAATAATAATAACGATATTAAAAAGTATATCCTAGAAGCGGATCTACTATCTTCTAACGACTAGAAGGTTCTTACTAAGATAGGTATAATCCTAGAGCCCTTTTATCGTTAGATAAAGAGGTATAAGGGCTAGGGGGTTAGTAATAAGCATAGTCGACTTTAGGAGGTTACAATAGGCTTAGAATACCTCCTTTCGCACCTTATTAACTAAAAGACCTACTATAACTCTACGATCTCTCTTAACGATCCTTTTAAGGAGTTATAGCTATTGTAAACCCGTTTAGGACGACCCTAACGTAGTTAGTATAACTAATAAGCCCTCCCCGATTATATATATAAAGACTAGGCATCTCTAGCCTTATAGGTAGCCTCGCAATTCGACTCTCTTAATGAGTAATAGTAATCCTTCCTCTATAGTAGTATTAAGTAGTTATAGCAGAAGCTCTTTTACTACTATAATAAGTTAGGGGACTCTCTACTACTTTCTAGTATAATTATCCTCTATCTGTTATTTAGGATCTTATATTTATAAGATATATAGAGTAATAACTACTAAGAGGGATAAGTTGAGAAGGCTTAGAATATACTTACGGAGTACTTTGATAAGTAGTATTATTAGTATAGCGCGGAAGAGGATATCCCTAGCCCCGCTAGCCCTGCTATTAACTATAAGGCTCGGGATAATAATAATACTTACTTCTAGCAGTAGGTTAATAGCTAGCACTAGCAGACCCTACCCCGGATAGATAAGCTCGATCTATACCTCTATTAACCTCTAGAGAAGACCTCCGATCCTATCTAGTAATAGTTAGACTATTTAGAGACCTTCCTAGCGCTCTCCTAGCTTGCGATTAATATCTTTGCTATACTAGCGATAGCAGCTAACTATAAGAGGGCTTTTAGTATTACAAAGTTAACCCTCATGTTATAGAGGATAAGTATAAAGCTAGATATTATAGAGAGGCTCTAGTTATTAAAAAACTAGATTAAAAAGGGGGTTATACTACCGAATAATAGCTTTAGATAGCTAGGTATATCGTAAATAGCTTTATTATATAAGTCATGTGTTTTTATATAATAACTTGAATTAACTTATTTATAAGTTACCTAAGTAATCAATAATATTAAGAAAAATCTCGTTAATAGCAAGTTTGGGGGTCAAAATTGACTTGATTGCACTTGCGGCAGCGCTGTCATCAAGGCGTGGGAGCTGCGGGGCAGGCAGATCAAGGAGATCCCGTGGCGGTCTGCGCTCGGGGTGGTCGGGAGCTATGTGGGGGTGTTCTTGGTGCTTTGTTCGATGTCGGCGACGTTTTATTCTGCTATGTTCGTAAGTTTTTCTTTTTACAATGTTGTTTCCCCGGATGGTGGGTGTGATGTTCTGGCGCGTTCAACTAGCCTGTTGACGGGAGCCCGAATACCGAGTCTTTCTTCCACAGTTGCCTTGCTCTGCCGATAACCTTGTCGCTCTTCGCGTTCCGGAAGGTGTAAACCAAGGACTGGAGCTTGGGGTTGATTCAAAAAGTGTTGATCTTGATAAGGGCAGGCGAATCAAGGAGGAGTTGGAGGTTTATGAGACGCTGAAGAGACAAAGCCCGCTGTCTGGAAGCATTTCATGTCTTCTTCTGTCGGGGAAAGAGTATGATGATGGTTAGATGTGGTCTTCAATCGCAATTGTATTCGTTTTAAATATGGTTGTGATTGTATAGGCTGGAGGAAGTCTGGATATATTATTCTTCAGCTTGATTTTGTGGCTCCGGAAATGAATGGCTAGCCTTGATTATCTTTGTTTGGTCCGCGAACAATGAGAACGGAGCTGCTCTAGAGGATAGTAATGAGGGCATGCTGTGTGAGACAATCTAGTAATTGTACAGGACGGGTTTTCACACCTCATTATCACATTGCCAATGGGGTTTGAACACTTTTTTATTGTTCTGAAATGTGAGCTGTGACTTTCCATATGAAAGCTGGCATCCTTTCCCACATGTTCCCTTCTTAGCCGGCAGTATGGGAGTAGACCATGAGACTTTGATAATGTCTCAAGGGCTTTGAGCGCTAGCTCACAAACTGTGAGTATGACATATAGTGCCACTCAGGCGCTAGTCGACAGCTCAATTGCTCTCGTGCTTAATCCGCGGGCCTGGGCAGGCCTACATGTCTCGTCATTCCAGTGTCGCTTCAGGCTGAGCTGGGCCATCGTCCGCACCTGTGATGACACCTCTGCTGCTAGGTGTCTGGGGATATCAAACAGACAGACATGTGCTGGAACTGGCATCTTTGAGGCAAGGAGACAAGTTGACAACATCATCATCCATGCCTTTACTTTTTATGCTTCAACAGGCAGTGCCGACCCCACTTCCTCTTGAATCGCTCAGGAACGAAAGGCAGGTCTGGAACCCATAGTGCTCTGGCAAGGAAGGGTGTTGTGGCTGCATCCATGAACGGAACACATTTGACAATCTCCCAATTCTCCTCATCGGCGATGTAGTCGGGCTCGTTTGGTGGCAGAGGGTCGTTGCGCTCAGGGTATTGAGTGTCAACCAAAAATCCACAGACTCTCTGGTCGACATACTTGCCCATGTCTTCCTCGTTCCTGTCGTTCATGCCGCTCGTGGGCATCCAAGTGCCACTCCAGAAGCCAAAACCGGTGCGAGCTTCGGAGAACTCACCGGGAAGCAAGCCTCGGAACTCGGAACGAACGAACTTAGCATGCATATCGCGCGGCAAGAAGTAGGAGGACGGGAAGCGGTACCACTCCTTGCCGAAACACACGTTGTCGCCTCGCAGGCCGAGACCCTGTTGTCCACTGACGCCGGCTCCGAGCGGCGAGTAGAGTCTCATAGGGGCCGAGTAAGCAGACCAAATGCCGTAGATACGGGACAAACCGATGTCGAAGGAGAGCAGGAGAACCAGGGTGACTGTGAGCAGCTTCAGCTGGGCGGGAATCTTGCCCACAAGGGTCTTTGGATCAGAGTTTCCAAAAGCAGCGAGGATGATGTGCAAGGACATGGCGGCGTTTAAGGCTAGAAAAGGATAGGCGGGATACATGAACCGCTCCTCCTTGTGAGGCTGCAAGCTAAAAATGCCGAGCCACAGGTAGAAGGGCGAGATGAAGACGAGCGCGCGAAGACCTGTCTGGAACCCGTGCCCCGAAGGAGAGACGATCTTCTGAAGGAGGAAGAGAGGTAGGCAAGCAAGGGCTAGAATGAACCAGATGTTGAAGTTCAGTGCCAGGTTGCGGAAGTAGAAATCCCAGGGCTCAACTCCATACAATTCGGGGCCACCAGTCTCGGAGAAGATGTTGTACTTGACAATGTTCCAAGCGGCGACTTCGACCTTCTTGTAAAAGAAAGTATTGATGCAACCATCGAAGAACTGAACGTGTCAGGTCGGTAGCAAGCATGAGACTAACGGAGAGACTTACCAACACAATGAGACCGGCAATAACGCCCCTGGTCACGCGAATGATGGCCTCAATGAAGCGGTCCTTGTCGCTAAGCATGGCGAAAAGGGCTTCTTCGATCAGGAAGGGCGCGGAGAGTGCTGCAGCAAAAGGCCATCCCACGACGGCCCCGACGGCGAACCAAAAGATTCCATGCGCAGTCTTCAGACCGCCTCGCCAGTTCATGAATGACGAAGCACCCAACATGGCCATGTACATGGCAAAGCTGGAGGGCAAGTAGGCAGTGCTCGCATGAAAGTTGCCGGGACTGAAGATGGTGGCCATGATGAAGAAGAGACCGATTCGCGCGTTGAGGGTGGTGCTAATGACACGGAAGAGGAGGGTCTGGCACAGGGCGCAGCCAAAGGCGAGAGTATATCGAATGAAGTAGAACTCGCCGACCTGCTATGGTCAGTATTGTGGGTTCGTCACGCATTGGGCGATCGTCACGGTTCGGGAGGCATTCAGAGCTTGCCTTGGTAGACTGGGGCAGCAGACGGCGGATGTTGCCGACAATGGCATGCAGACTGACATAGAGCCAGCTGCGGATGGCAAAGGTCGGGGAGTACTCCCATGTCTGGAGACCGTAGCCGTGGGATAGGTAGTGGGTGGGCTCGTAGTAGTTGAACGTCTCGTCGCAGTCTTGGATCGGGGCGAAAAGGGCGGAAATTATGTTCGCAGCCAGAAAGCAGTAGAAGGCAGTAATGGGCTGGACGGCGAAGGCGCTAGGCGGCCTGGCGAAGGGATCTTGTTAGTCGGAGGGGCTCGGTTTGGAGATTGAATTGAACGACTTGCTTCTTTCGCGCATGTCCGGCTTCGGGGTGAACGAATTCCCTCCGGGCAGGGGCAGCTTTTGGCGGCATCGTGGCGGTTGTCGCGGTCGAGTTGGGCGAAACGACACGGGCCGTGGAGACGGTCAATTGTGGTGATGCCACGGAACTTTGAATCTCAACATTTCAGAATGCAGCGAGCTCTCTGACGCCACAGCTCCCCAATTGACATGGTCCCGGCAGACAGTTGGCGTTGCTCAACTATCACTGTGCCGACAGGAAGCAAATGTGCGGGATACACAGTGTTCTGCCTCCATTGGCAGCGGAGGATTTCCATTGGCCAAAGCTTGGTGGATTGAAGCTGCAGCTGACGCACAGACCAGAGAGGTGAGTACTGTACATACTCTGTACGATGACGACGAAAAGAAGGAAAGACGAGAAATGTGGCTTGACACCAACAGGGAAAGTCCGGTTTTAGCGTCAGGTGGTGATGAAAGGCCGTCTCTAATGGCGCACCCAACCAAGTCAAGTCAGAGGCAGAGGTGTCAGTGGTGTCCTCATCATCGGTGCATCAGAACCGTGAGGGCGAATATCCACATGCTTTCTTTAGCGGATAATGTTTGCTGATATCTTGCTTCCACCAGAAACGAACGGTTTTTGTTCCGTCGTCTCATCTTTTGCTCTTGACCTGAAGGCTGGAGGAAGGTGTGTGCGTGTTTGTGTTTGTTCTTCCGCTCAGATGTTTCCTTATCGCTGGGACTCTGAGCCTCAAGCCTTGGGTTCAGAAGAGCAGGTGACAATCTGAAAATAAACAAAAACAGAGTGAGGAACCAAAACCCCAGCTCAATTTACGCAAGAATTAGATGTGAGCGTCGTCGCATTGATCATCATCAGTACAGATACGTATGGGTGAGAGTGTGACATTTCAATGAGCCCTGGTCTCTGTCCGTCATAAAACCCGGGCCTGTAATTCAATTGACCCCTCCCGTCTCCCTCGCTCGCCCGCAGATCTGCCGCTGAGGACCCTGGACACCCTTTTTCAGCTGGGTTGGTTGCCGAACTGCTGCGTTTTTTCGCTGGAATCGCCGGACGGCTGCAGCAGCGTCTCCCACTCCATCAGCTAAGGTGGCAGCACCAGACAGCAAGAATTACACAGGGGAAAAAGAAAAAGAAAAAAAAACGGGAAGGGCAGGAACTAACCAAAGGGAAGCATACCGAAGAAAGCAGTGACGCACTGACGCACCGACCACCGCTTGCCCGGTCCAGGCTCCATCTATCCCTCCACCTCCTCCAAATGTCCACCCTGGAACCAGCCACTCCACCTTCACCTCAACTTCTCGCGCACTCTGGCCAGCTTTCCCCAAATTACCTCCATCATCACCAACAAGCCTTCGCAACAACTCTTTGCTTTGCTCAGCATCGCATTATTTTGATTGCCTCGCGCATTTTTCTCAACACTCATAGCGGAAACCGCATTTATCTCAGACGCCTATCGCGCCCTTGAAACCCTCAGCTTCGACTATCATGGCACCCCCTCCGCCCGCCAACGTCCCTCTGACCCAGAGGCTTCTGCTCCTCGCTCAAACCCTGCAATGTACGTCGACTTCAAACTCCCGTCTGCACGTCTGACTGCGACATATGCTAACCGTCTCTTTCCAACAGTCGCTTGGTTTGCCGGGTACGTGCAGACTGTTTCTCTCTACGCTTCGAACTTCCTCCGCCTCCCTGCGCCCCGGAGAACATTTTGGTCGCGCGAGCGGAGGAATCCGATGGCTTCGTCTTTGGTGACGATTGCTCAGCTCAACAACAGCTAACGGTATATGCTGCAGACATTTGACCCTGATCATGTCCGTCATCCGCTACTCTCTCTCCTACGTTACCTTCAACTACTACAGCAGAGTTGCGCGCTGGAGTTATCGACTTACATTCCTCTCCGCCTCCCTCACCTATGGCATCGTCGTCTATAAGACCCTAAGAGCCCGTAGCAAGGCTGGAGCCAAGGCACCCCAGAGCCCTCTGGCTCTGGCCGCCGACGAGAATGTCCAGTACCTCAGTGAGCTTTGCCTGGTTTCCCTCCCTTGTGACAGCATCTAACCTGTCTTTGCAGTCATGTCCCTGGTCTGGCTCTTTTCTCCCCAGTATCCCCTGGCTATGCTCCCCTACGCCATTTACTCCGTCTTCCACGTCGCTACTTACACTCGCGCCAACGTGATTCCCACCATCCAGCCTCCCAAGCCCATCGCTCCCGCTGCTGGTGCTTCTCCCGGCGGAAAGCCTCAGTACGCACACAACCCCATTGCCGACAAGATTGGCGCCTTCGTCAAGGAGTACTACGACGCGTCCATGTCTGTGGTCTCCTCTCTTGAGATCCTGCTCTGGGTCCGCCTTCTGCTCTCTGCCATCACCTTCCAACGCCGCTCCTGGATCCTGATCGCCATTTACACTGCCTTCATCCGCGCTCGCTTCTCTCAGAGCACCCACGTCCAGAACTCCCTGGCCATGTTCGAGGCTCGCATCGACTCCGCTGTCGGCAACCAGGGCACCCCTCCTGCCGCCCGCCAGGCCTGGGACGCTGTCAAGGGAGGTGCGCGTCAATTTCACGCCTACACCGACCCCAACCGCTACCTCAGCGGCACCGCCGTCCCCAAGAAGACCTCTTAAGATACCGACGAGGCAGGCAAGTATCCCGGGGTCCATCGAGACTCTGGAACAACTCAAAGTCTTAATGAAGCGATACCGCACCCATAGCGGCTCAGCCGTTGCGACGAGCCAGGCTGCAACTCCAGCCATGATAAAGAATGTTTCTTTGCAAGGGGTGCGAAGAAACGGGTCGAGGCAAGATTACAGGGCACGTAGGAGACGTGAAGAAGGCGGTTGGGCTCTTACGGCCGACCAGGGGTTGAACGGCTTTCCCGCGATTCGTTCAGGCTATCGGATTGTCGGCGAGTCTGGGTCCTGGACATAGCCCAGGTTACCCTCAGCATCACACCATGATTTCAGGTTTCCCGTTTTGCTCTCCGGCACTGGCTACTGTCCACTAGTTTGTTTGCGCAATACGTTGAAATTCGCATAATTACCCAAATATTGAAATATTCCTGCCTGTGAAATAGGACGTGTTTCGAGCTACGAAGAAATGTCAGGGCTGAGCACATGTCGCCAAGTTCCCGGAAATCGAACGCTCCAGCCACACCGGAAGTGGCGTATAGTAGCCCAGAGCGGCAGAACTCCCCCTGGTTCACCCCACTATCAATGACGTCGCCCGCCCATCGCACACCGACGTCAAGCCTCGACAAGCTGCACGCGACCAAGGCGCAGCTGGACCACTGAAGGGGAGGGGGGGGAGGGTGAAACGTCAGGGAGGCCTTCAAGCACGCTTCCCTGGCCGCCATTTAATACAGACGCACTGCAACGGAACCCTTTTCTTGGCGCGCGCGATACTCCCCAGTGGTAAACCTTACTCCGCTTAATTCTCACAGGACACACTGTCGGTCGCATTCAAGGTTTCGGGTTTCCTTGATCTTTCCAAGACATGGCTTCTCTACTGCGGCAGATCGTCGCGGGGCCTCGCGCACGACACGCCGAGTCTGATTTGGATCTCTGCTATGTCACTTCCAATATCATTGCGACGTCAGTTCGATCCTCGTGTTTAAGGTCTTATCGCAACGCTGACTCCGTGTCGGATTCAGTTCCGGTCCATCAGGAACATACCCCCAACGAGCCTACCGAAACCCCCTCGACCGCCTCGTCACTTTCCTCGACGAAAAGCACAAGGATAACTGGGCGATATGGGAGTTCCGCGCAGAGGGTACGGGTTACCCCGACGAAGAAGTCTACGGCCGCGTGCGGCACTACCCCTGGCCCGACCACCACCCGCCTCCCTTCCGGCTGATTCCCATGATCATGGCGAGCATGCGCAACTGGCTCAAGGGAGGAGACCTAGAGCAAGGCGATGTTGGAGTCAGTGCCGCCGACGGGAAGGCACCTGAAGGGGAGGACAAGCGGGTTGTCGTCGTGCACTGCAAGGCTGGCAAGGGACGAAGCGGGACGGTGTCGTGCAGCTACCTCATCTCCGAATGCGGCTGGAAACCCGAGGAAGCGCTCACGAGGTTCACGGAACGGAGGATGAGGCCCAAGTTCGGCGCCGGCGTTTCGATTCCGAGCCAGTTGAGGACCATTACCTACGTCGACCGCTGGACGAAAGGCGGGAAGAAGTACGTCGACCGCGCCCTGGAGATCATGGAGATCCATGTTTGGGGGCTGAGGAGCGGCGTCAAGTTCGATGTCGCAGGGTTCGAGGACGAGGGAAAGAAGATCAAGGTTTTCCACACATTTAAGAAGAGCGAGAGGGTGGTTATTGAAGGGGACGCGCCTAGTGGTGGGGGGATCGGGAGGATGATGACTGATCTGGCGAGCGTGGGCGTCAAGCCGACGGAGAACGCGCCTCAGGAGGCGCCGCTGGCTGAGCCTACTAATACCAACAACGCGAAGAAGGGCGGAAGCCCCGTGAGGAAGGAGGATAAGGATAAGGTGTCACGGAGCGCGAGCAAGAAGTTGCGCAACGCCAAGACGACGTCGCTTATCAGGGACCCTGAGACGCCTGGGGCTACTAAGAGGAGCGACACTGAAGCCAATGGGAAGGATGCTGATAATTCTGACGGGGAGCCTGGTGGGATGGCAGTCGTTCTCAAGCCGAGTCAGCCTATTTATATCCCGAACAGCGATGTCAATATCTCTGTTGAGAGGCGGAACAGGACCTCGGCGTCTATGGGGTTAACGATGGTCACGGCTGTTGCACATGTTTGGTTCAACGTCTTCTTCGAAGGCAACGGGCCTGAGCAGGACGGCAAGCCGGACGCCAGTGGGGTTTTCGAGATTGACTGGGAGGCGATGGATGGTATCAAGGGCTCCAGCAGGAAGGGCTCGCGGGCGTTCGACAAGATTGCTGTCGTTTGGAGGGTTGCTGACTCCCACCGCGCCGAGAATGGCGGTGACGAAGTTGGGCCGGCCGAGGGAGAGATTGTGCAGCAACCTTCCACTGGGTCTCCGGTACCGCAGATGAAGCCTGCTGATTGGAAGGGCGGGAACAATGAGGATCCTACCGCGGAGAAGCATCTTGGATTGAGAACTGAGGGTCCTGAGAGCGCGGATGTCAGTCGGGCGAGCAGTGTCAAGGATGGGGTTATCAAGGATGGGGACGAAACTGATTCTATGGAGGGTGTGAAGACTAGTGGGCCGTATGGCGAGGAAGAGTTGGATGCTGGGGATGGGGATGTTATGAAGATTGAGAAGGAGGCGGAACAAGAGAGTAGAAAGAAGGTGGATCCTGGGCCGGAGTTGTTGGATAGTCCCGATACGGCGAGCGGCACTACGGCAGCGGGAAGCACGGAGGTTAAGGAGTAGATGGCATTGTAGACTTGTTTGTATACATGGAGTTGACATCAGGGAGAAGAACGCGTAATATATCAGACATGGAACATTTCATTGCGGAAGGCCCTGCTTTGAAAACTCGCACCACTCCGCCAATATGCCGTCGCTTTAACGTGAACTGCCAGTTCCAAACACGGCGGCACCCCGCTTCTCGAAGTGATCAATGATAACCTCCTTGAGATCCTCAAAATCTTCCTATCCAGGCCTCTTTAGGATATTCATGTGTTCATTGGCCATGATATGGTCTTCTTTCGCGGCTCTTTCTTTCCAACCTTTGATCCGAACCGCACGACGTTGACAGTCCCTATCTGGGGCCGAGATGAAGAGTGGGAGAATCTCACTCAAGAGTGTCCACCAATCTTGGTGCAAATCTTCCGCGTTCTGACCCAATTGCCTGAACCAAGTGTTGTAGTACTCCAGCAGCAAATCGAGCTGTTCTTTGAGACTTGCATCTTGAATTCGCTCGGTTTCGCAACCAGAGGAGCGCATGGCGGACCAGTACGAATTTTGCCCTACATCTTCCCAGTAGCCATCCCTGCAACGAGTGTGTACCATTCCTAGGCGCTCGAGAGTTTGCACCCGAAATAGCTCTCTCCGAAACCTTTGCGCGTCCGACTAACCGTTTGCCCATTCTGCAATCCGTGTCTTGAGGGATTGAGATTGATCCTTGAAAACTCTCCTTGCATCTAGTTAGGCAATCTTTGCACCTGTTGAGAGCAGCCTTCCACCTCGAGAATCATGGGTCGAAATCCTGAAGGCAAAGGGAATCGCGGGCAATCATTAAGATACGAGCTGACTTATCATGTCAAAATGAAGAGCAGACGTCGAAGAGTTCGCCAACTTGCTCTTGACATGCTCTCCGTGGAACAACGATAGGGCTTGAGCTTGGATATTTCGAATATCCTTGAACTAGGGCTTCTCAAGTTTGTGAAGCACTCAGATCCTTGGAGAATATTACCGCCGCGCTGGCCTGTTGTCGCGAGGTTTCAATTTACCACCTGACAGAAATACCTGAGGTGGATTACCTAGACGCCGCCTTCGATTACGGTTTCGTTTCGATTAAGCAAGCTAATGAGTGTGGGCAAGTATCACAAACGGGTATAGTGCAGAGTGAAAGAGTTAGTATAGATAGGTGCAAAGTTGTAATATTTATTCTTCTCTAACCCTCTAGTCTATTATATAAAAGTATATAAGGATTAGAGGACTTATCTAGGGAGCTATCTAGTACCCCCTACCTATAGACTTCCCTAGGATAGCTTATTACCCGGGGTGCTATTAGTATTCCCCTTCTATAGACTCCTAGCATAGCTTATTATCCGAGGCGCTACCTAGTATCCTCCTTCTATAGACCCCTATAGGGTAATCTAGTAAGTCCGATCTTATCTAGGCTTGTGATATAATCCCCCCTCTCTAAACTAGTCTATCCTTAGACTAGGCTACTCTATAATTATCTAGAGGGTACCTAGTACTTACCTAGTTACTTCTTATAAGCCTTCCTAGTTTATAGTTCCTATAGGTCTAGAATTCGGTATCCCTAGGTCTAGCTATATAACTCTTCCTTAAATAGCTAGGTAGCTTAGAGGAGTAGTTAGCTAGTAGTAGGGTATATTATCCTCTACCCTAGCTACTCTTATAGCTCTATACCCAGATATTAAGGGACTATACTCAGAGAAGCTCAGAGGAGCAGTTAGCTAGTAGTAAGGCACCTATCCTCTACCCTAGCTATTCTCATAGCTCTCTATATAAATGCTTAGAGGTATAAAGGGACTTTAGAACTTAGAGAAGCTTAGAGGAGTAGTTAGCTAGTAGTAGGGCACCTGGTCCTCTACCCTAGCTACTCTTATAGCTCTCTTCTAGAAAGTTATAGCTTAGAGGTATAAAGGAACTTCAGAACTTAGAGAAGCTTAGAGGAGTAGTTAGCTAGTAGTAAGGTATCTATCCTCTACCCTAGCAACTCTTATAGCTCTCTGTCTACTACCTAGTAGTTATCTGGATACTTATAGCTAAACTCCCTCGCGAGGGTTATTCCTTCTTTCGCAGGATTGCGCTAAAACGTTTTATTATTTGGGCTCGTTTTTATTGCTTTGAATTCGCCCTCTATATTATTATATTTTCTACTTATTATTATATTTTTAGTAGCTTTATAGGGGTAATAAAGATATTCTCCCTCTAGGGGTGAAAGAGGTTGTTATTATTATATAGGGGGTTGCTAGTAGTTATCTAGTTATTATCTACTGCCTCCCTATATGCTATAGGGTTAAATAAAGGCGAATAATATAATAATCTAGGGATTATCTTCGTTTTAGCTATATTAAAAGCTAACTTTAGTATCAAGTTGAAAAAGTATAAATATTATTCGAAATTTCGCCTTACTTAAAATCCTTCCTCTTACTTCTTTAGATTTATAATATTAATAAGTTGCTATTAGTCTCCTGCTATCCTATTATAACTTTATCTTAATTATTATATAACGAATCTATTATTATATCTTCTACTGCTAACGATGCTACCCCCTTTCCTGCTAGTATACTAGATGCTTCCTATATCCTAATAATAGGTGAGCTCCGGGGGTGCTCCTGCTGCTGCTACCTCTTAGCATAGGCGAAGTAGGAGCCCCCTAAGGAGGATATCCCTGAGATTAAGCTCCTTGCGAGCCTAATAATCTATTTCGAGAGCAATAGTAAGCACCTAGTCCTTAGCTAGTGCTTATCCGGTGCTTCGCTAGTTTAGCTTTAGAATTTGCTACTAATTCGTCTCTTAGATACCTTAACTAAATATAAGCATTATACTATAATAAGCAATAGAAAAGCTTATATTAATATAAGTTTTATATATTATTTTCTAGTCCTTAGCTGCTAACTCTCTATAGCCTACCCGTTATATAATAAGCGCTATAAATAAGCTTAAGCGCCTTATAGATAAGGGTAGTTCTAAGCCTAATATTTAGGCATAGTACGCTAAGAATAAGGTAGGTTATCTAGTGCCTCTCTAGTGCCTCTCTAGTGCTTTGTTACTAGTATCTAATTATACTTAGGAGGAGATCCTTGCTACTTAGCTTATAATTAAGAAAGCCCTCTAGGCTAAAAAGAACGATACTAATATTATACCTAAGAAGCATAAGGCTAAGGAGGCTGAAATCTCTATAGAGATAGAGGACTACTAAGTAGCCGCCTTAGAGGAGGCTACTACTTACTAGCAGCGCTTCTCTAAGGAGGTAGAAAAGCAAACCGAACTACTATCCCATCGCCTGCTGAATGACTGCAGTATATTAATATGCAGGGAAACAGCCAATAGGGCAATATTTACCTAGTGTTTTTGCCTAATAATAATAATAGATATTCGGTACTTCTATTTACTATATATTTTAGGTATAAAAGTTATACTAGTAATCTCCCGTAGTATATAGAGCAACGTTATACTTAATATAGCCCGACCTCGACTGCTTGCGCTATATATAGCAATTAAGGCTATTCCTAGATACCTCGCCTAGGGGCGCCCGGCGCTGCATAATTAATACTTTACTATAGGCTATATAGGTCGATAAGCTATTTTGATACCCCTGCGTATAGTATTGCTAAGGGACCGTCTCTCGTTATTTATCTATAGCCCTAAAAGGTCGAGACTTATAACAAGCGTCTGCTAATAGCCCGAACTATTAAATAAGCTAAGCAGATAGCTCTTTTCGCTATTAATATTAGCTCTCGAAGCGTCTCTAGTTAGGCTCGCCCTAGCTCTGCAAAAAGAAGCTATTTATAACTATTACTTTGAGTAGGAAGTTCTAAGTAATTAACTACTAGCCCCCTCTTCTAATAGGTCTCTTATATGCATAATACGACCTTATCTAGTCGCTCGTATCGATACTATTTATATTATAATTATATTAATCTATTGCTAAAGGGATCTAGAGATCCTTCCGAATATTAGCGCTAAAGACCTGCTAGGTAGCTCTTTTTGCAGCTAAATCGCTAGCAGGTCGGCGCTAGCTCTAGATAACTTCGGAGGTCTCTTAGAAGACTGTTATAAGGAAGAGTATAAGGGTATTATCTTTCTAAGTAAACTAGTTAACTTATATAAGTAATAGTATAAATAGATTAGTATAGGTTTAATATAAGGATTAATTTTTAGTGCTATACCTCTCCGTTAGACGTAGGGATAGTATATATAGCACCCTACGGAATACCCTTACCCTCGTTAGCCTTCTTAGTAACGAGTTTAGCGTTAATACTACTATCTTTTCAGCACGTGCTAGTAGTATTAATATTCTACCTCTAGAGGGCTTAGAATAGCTTTATAGAGGCGAATAGATTATTAAGGAATATATAGTAAATAGCGAGTAGTAATAGGCTAAGAAGGCTCGTTATAATATGCTATATTAGCGTTAAGGCTGCTCGTTTAGCAGCCTTATCTCTAGGTGCTAGCTAGGCTTATGGCACGAGGCTGCACGGCCCGGCGCTATAAATATACTATATCTACTAGAGGTAATACCCGGATTAAGCAAGAACCTAGACCTTATAGCTAGTTAGTATTAGCTTTATTAGCACTATTATCATCTCGAGAGATTAGCTTATAAACTAGATCATAGCTTTATTAATAGTAAGGTTAGATCCGGGCTAGTAGAAGTAATCTCTAGTTTCCTAGATATAAGCAGACTACTCGTTAACCTGCTAGTAGACTTTTAGTATTAGATCTTCCTAGGCCTAGCTATAGTATAGGGCTGCTAGAGGCTCCGGATTAGCTATTTAGGCTAGGTCGAAGATCTATATTCTATATAATAAAAGGAGGAAGCGATCCCTTGAAATAAAGCGTATAAATAGATAGATAGGATCCTCCTTTTTCTAATTGATTAACTAATACTAATCTATTTAACTTTCGCTATATAATCCTCTATATATTAAAATACTAAGGAATAGGTAAATCTCTTCGATCGAAGTTAGCCTCTATTTACTATTCTATAAGTACTTCTATACTAGCCCGAATTTTAATAGCTCGGCGCTATTTATCTACTCCGCCTACTAGCTAATAAGATCCTGAGGGATATATTAAAAGAGGAGATCTAATAGCTAGTCCAGCAGGCTATAGATCTCTAGGTCCTAGCGCGGGATATTAAGAGGGAGGAAGCAGCTAGGTTGTTACGACCCGTTATGCATGAATAACAAACCGACCCACTTAGGCGTCTAACAGCTGGGACAGGACATTTATACTATAAGATCACGGGAACGATAGGGACTCACTCAGCACGGAAGAACTATAGTATAAGTTATATAACGATAAGATAAGGAAACGATTAGTAGAGCATAAGAAGGAACGCTCAGTGATTAGTTAGTTATTCTAATTAATCGCAATTATCTTATATACCTAGGTAATCGCCCCTAGATAGATAAAAGATACTATTCGGAACTTATATATAGTATAACCTTAAGCCTAGCTTATAGTTAGACTTCTATAGCTCTTTAGTAATTAACTTTATATTTATCCTCACGGATACTCTTAGCTTACTTTTACTACGAATTACTTATTAAGCCTAAGACTAATTACCTTAGTTTCTAAAGATCTAATCTACTATTAGCTTATGACCACGACCCTATATATTATTACTACGTCTTAATCCCTAACTTCTATTAGTAGACCCTACTATCGGATAGCTAACTATAATACTTTAATTACTCCTATTTAGTAAGTTAACTATTAAGACTACTAAATAGTATAGATAGGATATCTTCTCGCGCCTCCGCTAAGTTACCTACTCCTAGAACCTCCTCTTCTTTATAATAACTAGTCTAAAACCTAGCTAAAGAACTTAAAGGAGTCCCTATAGCTATAGATTCTAATAACGAGGTAACCCTAAAGAAAGATACCTATAACCGACTCTAAACTAGAGTTAAGAAAGGAGATAATAATATTGCTAAAATCTAGACTATATATAACGAAACTGCTATAAAACTCTAGAGCCTTAAGAGAATAATATAGTAACTAGGAAATAGCCCTTAATATATCGTAGACCTAGAGAACGAAGTTATCTATCTAAGAGGATAGAATAGCAACGCTAATATCGAGGAACTTTAGAACGAAATCAGAACCCTACGCGCTATTACTAATATTATCACGACCCCTACTAGAGGATAATAGAAGCTTAAGCTTAGTCCCCTAATAACTTATAATAATACCCCCGGATATCTCAAAGGGTTCCTGATTTAAGTTAAGAACTATTAGAATTTCTACTATAGTGATTTCACTAATTAAACCGAAAAGGTAGTCTATATAGCTACCTACCTTAGAGGACGAGCCCTCAAATAGTTCGAACCTATCTAAGAGGAATTTCTTAAGTATAAAACCCTAGATAAATACTCTATAGAGACTTATAATATCTATAGTAGTTTCTAAGGATTTGAAGATGCTCTCTGCTCGCTCTTCTAGGACCCTAATAAGAAGTAATAAGCTAAATATAAACTATTATAACTTTAATAAACCAAATCTGCTAAAGAATTCGCTACTACTTTTAGATAACTAAGTATCTAACTTAACCTTACTAAGGAAACTAAGATCTTTATGTTCTACTAAGGACTTAAAGACGAAGTTAAAGACGAGATTATTAAGGTTAACTGCCCCGATGACTTCCTCTAGTATACCGAGCTTATAATTAAGATTAATAACTAATTATTCGAACGCTGCAAGGAAAAAGGCGAGAAACGACAAGGACCTAACTTAGGACGTAAGTACTAGTAGCAGCCTCAATATAAGTTTAATAGTTAATGAAACGATAACAAGCCCTGTAACAACTAGAATAACACTGTCACAGTCTTCCTACTAGCCTGGGGCTACAGTAGGGGTCGCTAAGACTGCGAGTGAAACAAGGAAAAGAGCAATGGGCAATTATAGGTATATTATGATATATTCTATAATAGCCGAGCCTTCTAAGCTTATCTACTAGAAGTCTCCTACTTAAAGGATAGGTATTAAGCCTAACTATAGTTACATAGAATACTACGTAATAGCTAACTATATTACTAAAAGGCGTATAATATATGCCCCCTTTTTAAAAAGCAATTATCCTAATTGCTATTACTATCGATCTAGGATATATATACTTAATATTCCCTTTTCTCCCTCTTTATATCCCTATTACTAGAAATCACTATAGCGTTATTAATTAGTTATCGCGCTAGTAGAGGAGTATATTAAACTTAGATATCTACTAGCGCTTAGTAGTACTATTATTACTAGCATCACTTAGCGCGAGTTGCTTATCGCTAGTATGCTAGAGACCCTCGATTATAGTATAGAGGTTTGCGATCTTAGCGCGAAGGCCTGCGATCTCCTTAGTCTTAACTATATCAATAGCTATGCAAATCTTATTAGCAACTGCTTACTTAGATATGCTATTATTCTTAAGTTTAGCGAGATGCTCGCTAATAGTATTAATATTAATAGTATCTATATTAGCTATATTAATCTCTATAGTATTAAGGCGAGGAAGGATTTCCTATTAGATGCTATTAATAATAGTATTAATATTACCCTCGGCCTTATTAGCGAGGTCTTTTATGTTTTTAGCATCCTTGCAGGCTAACGGGTCCGTAGTAGTAATATTACTAATATTAATAAGCGGGGCGATAGAAAGGAGGTCGATATGGTTTATTACGATGAGGTTACTAGTAATAATTCTATTAGTATAACTATAGGTATTATAAAAGTATATAGCGAGGACCTAGGTGCAGCTAGGGAGAAGCTTGCTATAGGTATTATTATTAATATATACGTTATATACTTACTTAAGGGTATCCTAGATATATCTAATATAGAGGTTAGAAGATATATTCTCAGAAGGCTCGATATTATTAAGGATTTTCTTAATTTCCTTGATAAGGATAGTATCGGGGTAGTATAAAAAGGCGTTATTAACGCGAGCCTTTGTTTCGTTAATCTACTAGCGCTAGGCTATAGAGCTAGGGCAGCCCTTCTTAGGAGTCTTGCGAGGGGTAGTAGCTATAGTTTTAGCTAGGGTAGTCTCCTTGATATTAGTAGTAGTACTAGTAATAACGCAGGCTAGCTCGGTAGCCTGGGTATTATTATTCTAAATATTATTAGCGTTATTATTAACGACCTCCTCGTATTAGGTCTTAGTATCTATAGCAAAGAAGTTCTTCTTAGCTACCTATTTGCCCTTCTTATAGTCCTTATGGGACTTCTTCTTCTTAGTAGCAGACTTATAAGTCTTAACTAGAGTACTAAGGTTAATACTATAGTTACTAACTTAGTTATCGCTACCTTAGTTATTACTACCTTAGCGCAGGGAGACGGGGTCGAGCACCTCATTATTCTAGGGGTTAGCACCCTTATCTTAGCTGCTATTATTATTAGATAGGTGAGAGGATAGGACCTTATAGTTATTAGCAACTTCTTTACCTTTAGAAGCTATTATCGTAGTAGTATTAGTTAGGCTAGTATTCGGGAGGCTATATTTAGTAGGTTAGGATAATATTATTACTTATTATAAGAGGTCTATCGGGTAATAATTAGCATATAGGAGAGAAATAAATAAATACAAAGTATAGGTATGCCTAAATAAAAGTAAGCAGGTATAGTAAATAGAAGGAAGATATAGAAGGAAAAAAAAATTTTATAATAGGGGTTAGTGAGGAAGGTATATAAAAGTTAGTACCCTCTGCTCCTTCCTATTTATTTTGATATAAGATAGAGAGATTAAGGAAAGAGTAGTTAATAGTAAAAATAGTAATAATAAAAGGAAAATTTATAATCCTAATATTAATTCAGGGTATATATATTTATCCTATTAAAAGGATAGGAAAACTATTTAGTTATATACGAGGTGCGCGCCTTCTTATAGCTCTTTTAGTATCCTAGTTAAGGGGGAATTTAGCGTTATACTTATTAATAATATTATTTATATTAAGTAATAGGGAGTCTCTTTATTCCTAGGTATTATCTTTTTCTATAAAGCCCTTCTATTAGACGAGGTATTTAATAGTAGGTTCACGACTCCTCTATAAGACTCTTTATTTAACGATATAGTTAAGTTCCTACTCCTTACTACTATTAACCTTAATAAGCTTTAGTAGTAGAGTCTTATAGTTAAATAGGTCTTCTCCCTAGGCTAGTTTATATAGCTAGGCTATAGAGAGGATTAAGTAAACCCGCTAGTACTTAGGAATATCTACCTCATAGGCGAGAGGACTAATAACACGCTTAATTTAGAAGGGTCCTATCTATCTAGAGGTCTATTTACTATTATATTATCCTAGTAGGTAGAATCCTTTGCTAAGTTATATCTAGACTTTATCTCCTTTATTAAAAGTTATATTAGTATAGTAATTATTATATCTCTCTTTATGCGAGGCGTTCGCTATATTAATAAGTAGTAGTACCTCCTTCTAATATATCTCCCTGAGGATAGTAAAGCTCTTAGTTAGGGCGCTCGTTTATATAACTATATTATGGATACTTCGTAGCTTAAATCTAAGTATAACCTCGTTTAGTAACTATCTAATCGTAGTAGATAGGGAGTTATTAAGATTATGCTATAGGGCAGGAAGTATATTAGTCTATAGGATATTAGGGGATTTAGACGTATAGAACTATATTGCGATTTTAGCAGTCTGGTTTATTCTTTTGCTCTACCCGTCTATCTAGGGGTAGTATGCTATTAAGAGGAGGAGCTTAATATTAAGGGCGTTAAATATCGCATACTATACTATAGAGATAAACTTAGGATCCTAGTTATTAATAATATAATATAGAATTCCCTAGTCTAGGAGGAAAAATGCGTAGAATAGGACTATTATCTATTCTTTTGCTCTATAGGTTAAATATCCTATAAGAAGGATTATCTTTTTTAAGAATTTATATATTACTATTGCTAATATATCTAACTCCGGGAAACCTAGCAGGGCATAGGGACTTCTATAGGATAGCACCTTAGGTATATTAGTAACGAAGTTTATAGTAATAGTATTATAAAGGATATCTATAATAGGGATAGGTTATAGCTATCCTAGTAGCCTTTAGCAGTCGATTTGGTTCTCTTTATACTAGTTATAATAGGCGATATACCGTTATATAAGTAACTTCTTATTGCGAAACTAAAAAGTCGATATTTCTATTATTATATAGTCCGCGCTAAAGTAGTATTTTTTATTATAACTAAGGCGGAGAATTGCAGGTACTAACTTGCGCGGAATGCAGAGTCTCTAAGTACTATCTATAGCTATATGAAGGATAAGCCCTTCTAGCGATAGACTCTAAGGAGTTATTTAATAGCGTTTTAGGGCTCTTTTAGCAGCTCTAGCGCTATTTTCCTTAGTAATAGCGTTAAATAGCGACTACTACTTACCTAGTTCCTTCTGCTAGGATTAGAGTTATTTGAGAATTTTGCTATACCTCGTGTTATTAGTATAGTTATCTATAATCTTAGCAATAAAGTCCTCTGAAATGCTTATAGTTATCTCCCCTATTACTCTATAGGCTTATAACTTCTTAGCTAACTAGTTAACTATATCTATAAATCCTGCGTCGTTATTATTATTACTATAGGTTATTTCCGCGAGAACGTCGCTATCCTCAAACCTATTAGCTCGTCCTAAGGCTATAAGTAATAGCAGGCGCGAGAGGGTATTAGGGATAATATTAAGCTTCCCTAGTATATAGGTAATATTAAGGTTGAATTGCAATAGGTAGTTTGTAGCGCTCGCGAGCTGCAGGTTAGCCTTATTAAGGTCTATAGTCTATAGCGAGGTATATATAAGAATTCCCTTCGTAGCTACGTAATCCGTGAGAATCTATATAGGGTGCTTATTCGATTATATAAGCTTGCGGAGCTTCTTTATAGCCTATACTACTACTACTACCTCTACTTCTATAGCGAAGTATCGCTTTTCTAAGGGTAATATAACCTTAGATAGAAAAAGTATTAGTTAGATATAGATTTATGCGATATCTTTGCTAGGTATATTAGTGCTATTCTATAGGATGCTTAGTTAGAATACTATAAGCCTAAAGCTGCTTTTGCAGGTATTAACCTTGAAAAATATAAGCTTATTCGGGTTATAGTAATATCTTATAACCTAGTTATAGAGATTCTCCTAGAGGGCGTTCTACGCCTCTTACTCGCTTAGTATTAGCTTAAATAACACCTTTTAGACCCTCTTTATTCGAACTGCTTTTAATAGACTATTAGGAAGCATGTTTTTATTACGGAGTTTTATAGTAAGACGGGTCTTTCTATCCTATAGTAGCGTTATAATAATATTATACTAGGGTATATTATATTATAACTATCTAGCTATTCCGAGGTATCTCTTAATATTATAGAGAGTTTTTAGGAAGCGGAGGTTCTTAAAGGCTATAATCCTATCCTCTATTTATTTAATGCTATTAGTATTCATAATATAGCTAAGGAGTCTTACTTTAGGAAACCCTGCAAAGGACTTCTTAGGTCTAATATAAAGGCGGTTATTCTCGAAGAGCTTAAGAATAATATCGACGTGCTAGAGATAGTCCTCGTTATTATTACTAAAAATAATAATATTATTAATATATACTTAAGCAAAGTACTAATAGTTATATAGGAGGTAGTCTATAAAACGCTAGGCATAGGCTAGCGAGTTCTTAAATCCTATGAGGATAACGTTAGAAACCTCAATACTATAGGGACTTATTACTACTATCCTATTATAATATCTCGAGTAGATTAGTAGTTAGTAGAAGAACCTAGTAGTATTAAATATTATTATATATTTCTTCCCTCTAAGGGTATCTATTATATTATCTTAGTCGGGAAGC